>JAOPJM010362325.1:0-11586 GCA_027124095.1 Muusoctopus leioderma | reverse complement strand
GCTGCCATTATTGTTGTTGTTGGTGGCAACGCTCGGCAGAGATGGAAAATCCATATTATACATATCTTCTACTGTCCTATCGTTACTGTTGTCGTCTTTAGTATGTTTATCATTTAAATCAGTATCCATTACCATAGTATTTTCCCCATCAGCCACATGCAAATTCGGAACGCAGTCAATCGCAGCTGTGTCGTTTACGTCAGGCACAACCGAAATTTCTGCTGCGTCTCTCAATTCTATAGCCATTTTCTTCCCAATATTTTTATCAGCAGGCATTGAAACGCTGGTTCTTGCAGCTGTTTCATTTCGTTCTAAAAATGACCCACTCTCCCTTTCTCTGTCAACTTGCGTTTCTACCTCTTCTTCTTTTGATCGGTCGATCATTATGATTTTCGGAACGCTATAACTAGTCGCCATTTAATTTAAAGGATTTGTGTCTTCCGTCTGTCTATTTTAACCTTAAAACAGTGGTTTATACTCCTTTGACTTGTAAGTTATGTACCACTCCAGTACACATTCATTCGATACACTTACTTCTCCTCCTCTCATCATACCTAGGTCTCGTTCTTGTATACTTTTCCGAATTTTTCCTATGCCAAACTGCAATCCTGTATAATGTACTCTCTATATTTTTCCTAAAGATACCGACCAGAAGAAGATAAGTTGAATCAATCATACCAATCGCATCGGTCTGGATGGGCCTGCTAGGGCTTTTAAAACTAACTCACTTCCTTGAAAGGATAATAAAAATACAATTAATATACATACACAGATAATTATCTCAATATACAGAATAATAGGCAGATCCAGTACATTGTACACCATTTAACTTACTGCAATAACAGTCTTATATATAACAGATATCACTTCGTCTAAATAGTACATGTATTAACATCACAAAGTTTGCTGGCGAGCGACGGAACAATGATAGATTTCTTTCAATGCATTAAGATGTAACTAACTACTTACCATTTTCTATTTTAAGCACATATCTGAAATATTTAATATATAGATTCAAGCCTGTTGTATTATTCAAAGTATTAATATTCCATGAATTTTCACATTTGGTATTTGCGTGTATTGAATTTTAAGAACACTTGTTTATAATAGGCTTAAGGAAAAATGCAGTAAGTTATGTCTTCCAAAGGAGCAATGAATGTTCTTCTCATATGTTTTATGAATCTAATTCAAATACTATCCAGCAGGAATTATTATTCAGCAGATTCAGCAACCACAAGAATATTGTGAATATAATATACTGATGATTGATAAAGAACTATTGCAATGTTCGTAGCCTGCGTGTCCACCATTTTACGAAACACAAATCACAAATAATAAAACTGTACAAAATCGATAGAAAATATATTGATGATTGTACTTAGGTAAGTAAGGTTTCAATTCTGGGCGCAGGCATGGCTGCATGGTTAAGAGGCTCGCTTCGCAACCACGTCATTCCAGGTTCAACAACACTGCGCAACACTTTGGGTAAGCGTCATCTTTTATAGCCTCAAGTGGAATTTTGTAAACGGAAACTGTGTGGAAGCCCATTGTATACATGTATGTGTGCATGTATGTATGTATGTATGTATGTATGTATTTATGTATTACGTATGTGGTATATCTTACGTCGATATTTATCGGCGAAGGATGTAAACGTGGACAAGGGGATTTTTGAATGAAGTCGCTTGCGATATTTGTTCTGCACATAGTCACAGACACTCCCTTGTCACTCTCGCTGTTAGAAATGCATTCAAACATTGATTTGGGCCGCTGGAAGCCTGTCACCAATTGTGATATAAAATTTACAGAAAACTCGAATATACGAGTAATGTATCCGTCGTATAAATATACGCCTCTCTATACGCATTATTCTAATATGAAAATAAATATAAAATGTATTAATGCTTTAAATACATAGACACAAATATATTATAAGAAATATTGATTTTGGTGGTAATTATAGCTATCCACATGTATCCGAGGGAGGCCATTATCCATGTTATTAATTACAACCCACTGATAATTCTATACGTTAGAGTAACCTGGGCACATATGTTTTGTGTATTGTTTTCAGGGGATCATGGTAATAATGGGTGAAGGAAGTCGGTAGATGGGTAAGTGATTTTGAGTAGAAGGGAGAGGGAGAAGGATGGTGGCGAATTACCATGACCCGCTGAATACAACACATGCACTTTTTCTTTAACAGCGGAATTGAGCCTAGCATCACCGATTGTTTTACCGACCTCAGCAAACGTCAGTCCTATAGGATACCCGGTCCCGTTCCGTTTAATTCGGTGGATCATTTTAGTAGTATGTGCTGACTTGCTTTAGACCGCATCTATTTCTGTAAGTGGTTGAGATACAACATCTCTCCGATGCACTTCTTCAAACTTCAACACCGGCTGATAAAGGCGGTTCTGTCGTGGTGTGGCGATCTGACCACTAAAAGGTCGAAGCCTCTGGCAACTCAGCAATCCCATGCCCTACCACAGGCTATCTAACGACTATACCCATCACAACCAACAACTCATCTCTACCAATGTACACCAATTCATCTACCCCTCTTGTTTCCCTCCGACAGCCAACAACTTCATCTTTCGCACACAACGAATCTCCAGCTTATATTTCCGCTCCAAAGTCCATAAAACCAACAACCTCATTCTCTCTCTGCCTGTAATTGCTATACTGAACACATTCCTAAATACCTTTACCAAATCGTGTCCCCCTTAATAGAGGCCCTCCCATTTCACACCCATAGCATCAACCACATTCTTCACCCTTCAGTTCCTTCTACTCCCGGCCACCTCCATATACTTTTTACCATGGACGTTAAGTACCTTTATACCGTCATCCGCCATTGAGGACAGTCTCCTTGCCCTTATATTCTTTCTAGACCATCACACCACACTGAAACCCAGCATCGCCGAAATGGTGCTCACCCTGAATTATTTCTGATTTTTTGTTTGAGGAAGTTCCACCTGCATGTTCACTGGAGTGGTTATGGGTACTAAGATTGGCAATAACTATGCTAATTTTGTGTTGGTCGCCGTGAGGGACAGAGTTTCACCCAGTCCACCGGCCCCACCCCCGAGTTATACATTCGCTATGTCAACGATTGTATCCGTGCTACTTCTCATACTCCTAAACAAGTAACTTCCTTAATCTTCTTCGTTAACTCGTTCAACCCCGCCTTGGAATTCATATCCATTATCTCTGGCACACCTATCAACTTCTTAGATATCTCCGTTCCACCGACCACCCTCATCTCCCCACATCCATCTTTTACAAACCCATCGACCTCTACTTCGACATTGATTTCTCCTTTTCCCACCCTACTCACATCAGATTAGCTATCCCTTTCTCACAATTCCTCCATCTCCGCCTACTCTATAGCAGAGACACTTCATTCTTACAGGGGCTACTCCCAACCTCCTGTTGGCGCGGCCCGTCACCCAGTTCTAGCCGTTGACCACACGTTTTCCCTCCTGTTCCGTACTCACCCAGCTAACAAATGCATTCCTTTCCCCAAACCTTCCACTCCGCCACTTGGCCTCTCCAACACGCCATCATATACAATTTCCATTTCCTCCAATCTGACCCAGCTACTTCACCCACTACCCATTTTTAGACGTGACATTGTAATCACTAGTTCTTTCGCCCCTTACCACACCCAACCCGTTATCTCTCCCTGTTTTCGCTGCAGTTGTAACACATATCCTTTTATTTATAACGACACTACTTAGCGCGGTCCTAAATTCACCTTTCAAGTGGAAGACCGTTTCACCTGTAACTGCAGTAATGTTATTCATTGCATACAATTCCATCTTTGTAATGTTATGCATATAGGTGTAACAGGCCGCCATTCGGCACATCTATTCAGAGATCACTTGCTTGAGGTACGTCACAATAAGCTGCTACACGTCATTTCAACTCCGAGCCACTCCCACCACGGCATTTCTGCCTTTGGTCTACTCCAGCACCACGGGCCATTTTTCACCAGTCTCCTTCGTGAACAACGATTTAATTTTTTTCTTCTTCTGATCACGTTCTCTCTCTCTCTCTGGAATCAACAAGCAGTAATTTTTTTCTCTATTTTTCTCATCTCCTTTCAACATAACATGCTCGCATACAGAGGCACGCGCACACACACGCACACACACACACACACACACATACACACATACGCACACACACACACCTCGACACTTCCATGTCACAAACACTGATTCTACTGCTGCTTACTCCTGTTTGTTCTTCATTTTGCACATCACAGATATTTTCACTCACCATCCATTTCACTCTCCTCTACTCAGAAACCTCATACCCACCTACCCGCTCCCCTCATCCATTATCACCGTGACTCGCTAAAAACAATAGACGGACATTTTCTTATTATTCTTTTTCGGGTCTTATTATCTCTATTCTCCATCTTGAGAAAGGGTCTATGTACGAAACGTTGAATGTTTTCGTTTTCCTTTTCCACACAGCATAATACATTTTAAATTTGTTTTTAAATATTTGTATTCCAGTGATTTAAGGGTATAGTACATTTCTTATTTGCACTCTCATGGAGCTTGCTTGTTTTATGTATTCCTGTTTATATCATCATCCATCACATATGCACATTTGTATTCAACATATTGATTTGCAGTAGGCCACATTTTGTGAGAGGGATGTCGGTGATTAGATAAACCTTAGTACTTAACTGGTATCTATTTTATCGACTCTTGAAAGTTCAGAGACAATGTCAACACCAGCCTGATTTTATTTCCAATTCTAGAGAGATAAAACTCTACTGTTTCTGTTATCTCTCTCTATGTATTGGAATGTATTACGCTATTTCGTTTTGTTTAAGTGATGGATTTTCTGCCGTCCAGAAGTATATTGCAGGTGTGTAAATACTTTTTGAAACAGTCATTAAATAGTAATTTTCTTCTCTGGTTTGAAGCTTTGTTGTTGGAAATCTACTAAAGGGTATATTTTCCAGAATTCCTCTTAAGCACCAGAATTGTATGTCCACTCTACACTCGTCAATACTTCATCATACATAATTTAGTAACAAACTTTATTTAATCGTTACGGGTTATTCGTAGTATTCGCATGTTGCTAGCGTTTAACGATAAAAAATATTTCATGACTTCTGTGCGATTTCGAAATCTTTGAAAGATATACGTTGCTGAAAACAATAATTTGTGAAGCTTCCCGGCAAATTTAAACATGTTTATTAACTTACACTGTTTCGTTGTAATCTAATTACATAAAAGATTTGGTATCATTGATAAACACATCTGCTAGAATACCAGGATGGAATACGATGTCTACTAATTACAAATTTATAAAATTAATTCGTGACAAATAGTGTCAAAAACCACAGAACATGATAACCTCTCATAAAGCAAAATTCATGACTAGGAATTGATTGGAGTTTTGGTGTTATCATTTCATTTTCCTTTCGTCGCTAACACTCTTGAGACAATTGAGACAAGCATTAGCATCATTCAATCTCATGAACTTCTCTCCTTCAAATATATGTATTTGTGCCTATTTTGAACTCCAACCTTTTGTACCGGATGTTTCCTTATCTTGAAGTACCTAAAAGAAAAGAAAATATATGGCTGCAATTTCTGAACAGAAGTGTATAGATTAATACGTATTGTTGCAAATATTTATCAAGAAATTGATGTTACTGTATTATACCATATTTCTTAGGATCCACTTCTTTCTGCATTAACGTTTAGCCGTATAGCTTCACACGTTCGACAATGCAGGCAATAGTAGAATACTATTATAAAAAGACACAATTTGATTCAGAATAAGAGAAATAACCACTGCAGTGTCCGGTTACAATTTAAGCCGAGGAATATTAGCAAATTCCTCTCAGGTATAAAAATCAGTGTATTGTTGAAACTTCAGGTGAAATTCCTGGAAGGAAGATTAAATTAATCTTGTATTTAATTAACCCTGTTAACTGACGTTTTCATGAAAGTTTAGATTTATATAACTCTGAATATCTGCATATGTCTCAGGGGTGCTGTCAATTACATTAAAAGTTAGTTACGAAATTACAATTCTGAATCATATGTAGAGCAAGTATTTAACCTAACATAGGTTAAATGTTACATCATACAATATCTTTAAAACTCCAACTATTGATATATTAAATGTTAATTATGTTCTAAATCAGAAACCCTTGCGAATCAGAGAGAAATAAGAGACAAAGAATGACTATTTGTTCCAGAAAATCTCTGCTATACTTAATATGGTATTTTAGCGAGTGCCACAGAGGTTAAGCTCTTTCCGTATCGGGTTTGCGATTTATGTTCGATGTCTGGTTTTACTTCTTTTATACTGCTAATTCTCTTGGGAAAGTATTTCAAAAATCATTAGATCCCTTTCCTCACCCCATAAAACATTTGAGTAGAAATAAAATAAAATGTAATATTTAGTAAAACACTACATAATTCTTCAAAATCTTTTTATTAATTCAAATGTCATAGTCAGCTTGTACTGCCCAAAATAACTAAGTTATATACGAGAAAGAAAAGAAATCACCGTGGTTAATTACTGCAATATAAGTATCGAGCGACTAGCTTGGATTTGGGCAATTATTTAATATTTAATTTAGATAAAGGTCTAATATCTCCCTTAAACAGCTTCTGAGGATTTCAGTTGTAGATGATAACCTCAAGAAACTGTATATCCTGAAGTTCTATTATTACATTCTGACAACGTTACTCTTGACACAGTGAAGCTTATCTTATTGATATTAAAAGATGTAAAGATCGAATCGAGGTTATTGCAGAAATGTATTTTGAAAATCATATTATATCCATATAAATGAAGCTGAGAAACTTGGGTATCATCCTGGTAGGACTCATATAACCATTCCATTTTGATGTAAAAACCTTCCTCTAACTTACATTCTTAGTTTGAATCCAGGATTGTGAATCGCATTACAATGCCGATACGGAATTCGGTCACAATTTCTTGGCCATGAAAGGAGGCTGCGGACCAAGTACAACTTTTTCCATACAACTCATCGAGTCTCGGCAACCTTTCATCAGTAATCTTCTTAATACTCACAAACATGTAAGCTCATACTCAATAAAATTCTTCAACTAGCAGGAACGCATTTTGTCCCAATTGTTATCATATGCTTCAAACTAATATTTGTTTGTTTCTCGAGATTTTTGCACAACGGCCCTTCATCAGAAAGGTATATTTCTTTGTCCTGAAAACCCCCTGGGCATACAGGAGAATAAATAGAATTCAGTTTCAAAATAAATATCATAAACATAACATGGTGTGATATTTTCAGTTTGACAGTAAATTGGATAGCTGTCCAATTTGTCTAGAATAAAATCAATAATTAATGAGTTTCTGTTATGTCTTACCATTTAACAATAATGAAGTTAGTAAATACTATTTTCTCACAATATTACAAAGCTTTCATATTTGTAGGAGAGTTATGGGGAACGGAGTTGAGCCAATACATAACTGGTAAATATTTTATCAACCGCTTAGGGATGAAATCATAGGTTGAGTCTAGTGGAATTTTTAACAATCTAGACCATGATATTTACCCAGCCCACCTCCTCTCTTCCACCTGCATTTGACCCATAGCCCATTCCATATCCCTTTTTATTCACCAGCTCTATCGACTTGCATTCGACGTCCTCTCACATACCAAAGTTTGTAAGCTCCAACAAGTCCTTATTCTAACCTCTACTGTCCCTACCAATCGCATTCCCATACACCGTTATTATTCTACCTCGACCTACTACACCCCAGTACTGAGTACTCCATCCTTAGTAGGGGTCTCCGCTTTATACCCCTCACTTCATGTTGATGAGTTCCAGGCTCAGACTGACATCGAGAAATTCCGGCGACGCATCAAGCTGCGTGCCTTTTTCCACCACCGACCACCGGGGCTAAGCAGCTCTCATTGCTTCACTGACCTCGCAGGCGCCTATTCCGCTGGATGCCCGACGCGGGACAGTTTGACACCTTGGATCATCTGTTTAAAAGCTTGTGGCACTACACATTGGACCGTTTCGATTTTCTGAAGCGTTTAAGATGACTCGACATCTCCCGGGCTGAACTTTCTAAACTCTGTCACCTTCGTCACTGACACGATATCGTCGTCAAGCAGGCCGCCGACAAGGTTGGTGCTGTGGTATGTGGTCGTCTGACCTCTACAGAGCTGAAGCGCTTCAGCAACTCCTCAACCTATATTCTATTGTAAATTTCCTTCTGACCATACCCCACCACCACAGCCAACAACTTGTGTTCACCACCAGCCGCCAACCCATCCCTCCGCTTTCCCTCCTACGGCCACCAAACTCATCATCCGACTACCACGTACCGCCACCATCTACTTCCTTCCCAAGATCCATAAATCCAACAACCCCCGTCGTCCCAACGTTTCCTCCTGCAACAGCCCCACTGAACTCATCTCTAAATACTTAAACTAACTCTTCTCTCCCTTAGTTTCAGTCCTTTTATTGCACACCCACGACACCAACCACGCTCTCCACCTATTCAATTTCTTCTCCTTCCCTTCTGGTCACTCCCAGCACCTTTTCACTATGGACATTAAGTCTCTATATACAATAATATCTCATGATGACGGACTCCTAGCTATGACTGTCATACAACACTCAAGCCCAGAGCCACTACCCTCTTCCGCCTTGCTGAACTCATCCTCATCCTCAACTGATTCTCCTTTTCCGGGAACTTCAATCAGCAGGTTACTTGGGCGGCCACGGAAAGCAGGATGAGCCCCAACTACGCCAACCTTATTGTTGGACACGGTGATGTCTAAATCTTCATCCACTTCACATGTCCAACCCCAGAACCATACAGTCATTACATCGGTGACTGCATCTGAGCTACCTCCCTTACATACAAACAGCTCAACTCATACATCATTTCGTCAACTCCTTCTATCCTGTCCTAGATGTCATAACAACCATCTCCATCACCTCTGTTAACTTCCTGGACATCTCCGTCTCTGTTGACTACACGACCTCTCAGCCTCTGTATTTTACAAAACCACTGATTCCCACTTCCACCTCTATTTCATCTCATCCCACACCATTCATAACATTTATGCCCTAATAATAATTTCTTCGTCACCGCCGCCTCTGTAGCCGTAACTCCGACTTCTATACCTAGTCGCACCAAATGGCCAGCTACTTCACACAGCGTGGTTAGCCCAACCAGCAGTTAACGCGACCTGCCCTCGTCCGCATTGTTGAGCGCACATCCATCTTCATGCCCCATATCCACCTACTACCAATCGTTGTCTCATTCCCTTCATCTACCACCTGCCGGCTTACCTCCCTAACACACCATCCTGCCACTTTATATCCCCAACGTCCTATCCTACGGCTCTTCCGTCTCCTGCAATCTTACCCTGCTACTTCCCAAATGCATCCGTAGTCTCCGTGACATTCTGGTCCATAGATATTTTATATCTCACCACAACTAACCTAGATTCTTTACCTGCTCTTGCTCCCACTGCAACATCTGCCTCTTCATCCAAAATCTCACCACTTTACAAGGACCTAACTTCATGTCACCAACCATTTCACGTGTGCCACTGAGAATGTTATTTACTGCATTAAACGCCGGTTTTATGGTTTGCTGTTTATTGGAGAAACCGGTTGGTGATTGGCAGACCCTTTTAAAGAGCATCTTCTATACGGATCCCTTCGACCTGGAGCTCGTCATTTCCATTCTACTCGCATCTCTCTATCTGTTTTACATCTTGGCTCAATCGCTTCCGTTTTGCACTGTAGACCACAGCTTACCTTCCGTCTATACACAGATCACCCAATTAGAATTAATTATCGCTTTGTTTTCCTATAGTAATATTGCTCACACTAATTCCCTCCACGCACACACTGATAAATAAATATCCTAATGTAGATTTCCAATCCTCCTCCTTCGTCTCCACATACGGATACGCACAAACGCATACACACTAACCATCTATCACACACACATACCACTATGCCTCATTCACACCACCTACACAGCAGTACGCACACAACTATATGCACCTACACAACATACTGACACACACCACCCAATACACACATACACACTTACATACATATACACATACATACAGAACATATTCTCGCACCTTATCCCCCTTGACTGCGAAACAATCTTCTCGTTCAAAACACCATTCCGTCTTGTATTTCTTTCATTCAACCTGTGGATTTCTTCGTAAAACATCGCTCCCACGGAACATTTTCCTTCACTTTTTTTCTTCTCTGTTTTTCTTGACGAACGACCACGATTCGATACATTAAACTTTCCTCGGTTTCTTCCTTACAGCATAACCGTAACTACCTTGTACTCCTGTTTTGTTATTTTGTTGTTTTTATTTTGTTCCTAAAACCTTTTGGACATAATATCAAATTTAACTAAAGGCTACAAAGTAATTAAGTTAATTAAAATAGAATTATATCTACAGATATAATTCCAATATACATAACGACGATATCTTTAAGCGTTCTGTGTCTGCAATTCATATATTTGGATGTATGTGTGTGTGCGCGTTGTATGAATATATATGTATATGAGTGAGTGTATAATGTGTTGGTAGCATTCTAGGGTATCTAGTATGTTATATAAGTATTTCACTTTGATTTTGCTTGTATATGTACTATCTTTGAGTAGACAATAGCTTGGCCCGAGACAGACCTAACTAACCTGGGTGATGTATGACTAACATACATAGCCAAGTCATTCGCTGTTAAGAAACGGAACATTACGATCTCGGCAACATTTCAATTATATACAGACAAATACACTTACACACACAGACACACACACACACACACACACATACATATACACACACACACACATATACATATACACACACACATATATTGTATATATTGTATGTGTGTGCGTGTGTAATTTCAAATAAATAGATACCATATAAAGATCATGAGGAATTAAAGATATAATTATTCTATAACAAGTTACTTGTAATTCAGAATGAATTTCTCGACAAATTCTAAGCGACTTAAATGATATTTGTCAGAGAATTTCAATGTTTTAACGTTCATTTATTATAAATATATGACTGTTTAAAATCTTTTTCGTTTATTTCTCTTCGTATGTTTCATTATATATATATGCACGCAGGCATGGTTGAGTGGTTAAGAAGTTCGCTTCACAACCACTGTGCTGTTAAGAGGTTCGCTCCGCAACCTTAACCCTAACGCAGGCATGATTGTGTGGTTAAGAATTTCGCTTCGCAACCACTGTGCGGTTAAGAAGTTCGCTCCGCAACCTTAACCCTAAGCCAGCATGGCTGAGTGGTTAAGAAGTTCGCTTCGCAACCACATGGTTTCGGGTTCAGTCCCACTGCGTGGCAACTTGGGAAACTGTCTTCTACCTCGGGCCGACCAATGACTTGTGAGTTAATTTGGCACCGGAAACTCTGAAGAAGCCCGTCGTATACATATATATATATATATATGGACATCGTAAAATGGCTACATTGAATTTTCTGAAAATTCAATGCACAGTCTCCTGTACACAAATACGAGATTTTGT
>JAOPJM010362221.1:0-18508 GCA_027124095.1 Muusoctopus leioderma | reverse complement strand
GCGAGGGCGTTTGAAGGAGGGTAAAGGTGGGTTAGGGAAGAGGTGGAGTGTTGTGGGGTCGAACTGGAGGGTGAGGAAGACACGTAAGATCTGGCGGCGGAGGGGGAGAGTGGATGGGTGGTAGGTGAGGGGGAAGGGGATGCGGTCGGTGGTGGGTACGGGGGGTGAGGGCGGAGGCGCGGGGGACTAGGCGGGCGCGAGCGAGGGCATCAAGGGCGAGCGGGGTGGTGTACCCTCGGCGAGTGAAACGAGCGACCATAAGCCGGGACTGGATCTCGAAGTCAAGGTCACAATCACGAGGTCTTGGGTTCGATCCCACTGCGTGGCATCTTGGGCGAGTGTCTTTATCATAGACTAGGGTCGACACAAGCCTTGTGAGTCAATCTGGGAAAACGGAAACTCTGTAGAAGACCGTAATTCAAAGGCCCAGCCTTGTCACACTGTGTCATGCTGATTCTGACTGCTGATTAACTTTGGGGTACACATGTTTGTGGAATACTCAGCCGCTTACACACTAATGCAGTGAGTTGGTAGTTCAGTTGATCGAACAACAGAACACTCATTGTCTGAAATTCAGACGGAGATCCATTTATTATATATATATATGTATAATAAAATATTATCTGCTTCAACATACGTTTTCACATCAAAAATCATTCAAAACAAATATAAAAACGAAGTTGTAGATAAAATAAAGTACAGAGTCAAATACTGAGGATGTTTGCCTTGTGCTTATGCTAGAAACAATTATTAATATTATTATTGTTGTTGTTTTTGTTGTTGTTATCAGTATTATTATTATTATTATCGATGAATATCGTCAAAGTCATTATTGTCATCTGTGGCCCTATGTAATTCATCACCAACGTCAATAGCGAACGCGTCAATCAACACTAACATTAATACGTTTCTTAGAATAGGGACCACTCTTTAAGTTTGCTCAAGTATGGGCAGAACAACATCAGTTGAAACAGTTGCACTAAAGACTGAAATAACACAAGAAAACATGCACACAATAAAAAAAGGAATGGATGGTAGTAGAAGAATTGTCGTACGTTGAAGTTAGACGCAAAAAGACCTTATAACAATGATAGTACAGTGAAGTTAGACTCATACAGACCTTATACCAATGATATTACAGTGAAGTTAGACTCAAACAGACCTCATAATAATGATAATACAGTGAAGTTAGACTCAAACAGACCTTATACAATAAAGAAAGGTGAGTATTACTGAATCATTGATTGTAGTCTCAAATTGACCTTAAACAAATAATTAAGTAATAATCAGAGCGAGAACACGGATCGTATGCTGAAGTTAGACTTAAACCGACCTTAATTATTAATACGGTTGGAGCGAGACATATTTTTTGTTTAATTAAGCAGCTTAATATTCATTAATAATCTCTCTACTGTTCTTACAGTAGGGGACCACAATAATGAAGTGATAATCGGAAATAGAACACTGGTCTTGTGTTGAATTGAAACTCAAACCGACCTTATATTCAGGATACATATCTCCTAAAGTACTTAGGTAAATATATACACAATACAGAGAAGATAGATGCACTAGTAGATTAGTAATCGTACATTGAAGTTAGACTAAAGCCGTTGGTCTGTGCTGGATATATAATATCTCTATGTCTAGTGTATTGGTTGTGACGCTTCTTATAAAAAACAACATAACACCTCCTACACTTCAGATCTTCAAGCTAAAACTCACCACCATCAATCTGGCCAGTCTACTGAGTCATAGAATCTGGTCCTCCTACTGTGGCTGTCTTATAAAACAAATTGTCTGGGTGGTTGACTACTAGTGTATGGTTCGTAAGTTGGAGTTCACTGCAGACGATTCCTACGTGTATGTGTCTGAGCTGAACATATTCTACGTTCCTCGATTCGCCAATGTTGGGTAAGGTACTTGAAATAGACCAGTGACTTAGCCGAAGGTATTGGTCGTCAGGTCATCATCCTATCCAGAGAGATTTATCACTTAAACGTTTAACGATAAGGAAACTTGAATTAAGTATCTGTCAAATAGATCACTGAGTTATATTGATGCCTGGACGAAAGAAATGACACTACGCACTTACATACATACACTCAAACGTACACATGTAAACACACATACATACACATGCCTATACACATACACACACACCAATCCGTCCATCTATCCATCCAACCATACATTCATACATACATACATACATATATACATACATACATACACATACACACACAAACACACAAATGTACACACACGTAAATACACACACTTATATACACACACAAATAACCGCATACGTCAATCCGTCCATCCATCTATCCATCCATCCATGCGTCCATACATTCATACATATACACACATATACACACATATACACGCACACATGCACACATGCACACAAATACACAAATATACACGTACATGAATACACACACTTATATATACATACAAAAATGGTCACATCCATCTATCCATCCATCAGCACATACAAACATACAAACATATATGAATGCACACAAAAACACACACATGCGCAGACACGCAGACACAAACAAACAAACAAACAAACATACTACCCATACCTCTCATGTGACAAACTTCCACTTTCTATCTGATAGTGGTGTTGTTATTTCGAGAAATTAATCCCTATATTTTTTCTCTCTCTCCGAAGAAACCAAATACTTTGGTAATTCCAGGAGAGAGAGAGAGGGATGGAGAGAGAGAGAGAGAGAGAGAGAGAGAGAGAGAGAGAGAGAGAGAGAGAGAGAGAAAACTTCACTATTTGTACTGGTAAATTGAATTAGGTTCTTTATACCTAAACATTCTAAAACATATTTTATCCTGCTGAGATTACTTTTACAGCGAAGCTAAAATACGATTAACTATGGGAATGTATATATATATATAATGGATGTAATTTAATTTGACAGTCTATAGCCTGTATAAACATTAGAAACCTTTCTTTTCTTTTCTTTTTTTGTCAACTTTGCACCGTTTCCTACACTAAACAGGATACCAATACATTCACCCACGCACAGACATATATCAGTTACGTCATAATTGATGACCGCCATTTTCTCCCAAATCAGTTTCATTTATCTCTTTTTTACTCTTTTACTCTGTTACTGGTTTCAGTCATTGAACTACAGCCATGCTGGGGCACTGCATTGAAGGGTTTTTAGTCAGATAAATCAACCCCAGCACATATCTATATATTTTTTTAAAGTCTCGAACTTATTCCGTCATTCTCTATTTGGAGTACTGCTGAGTTACGGACATAAAGACACAAGCATCGGTTTTGAAGCGGTGTTAAGTCAGATACAGAGAATGACAAACACAAACACACAGACGCACGCACAGACACACGCGCGCACGCACACATACACACACACACACATATATATATATATATATATATATATATATAATATACACGACGGGCTTCTGCATAGTTTCCGTCTACCAAATTCATTCACAAGACATTGTTCAGCCCGAGGCTATAGTAGAAGACACTCACCCAAGGTGCCATGTAGTGGGAGGGAGCGAAATTGAAACCACATGGTTGCGAAGCGAACGTCTTAATCACAGAGCTATGACTGCGTCTCGCTACACTACTGTATCAGTTAAACTCGTATTTTTTCACGTGACCTCGACTTCTGGTTAGGAAACCTCTTTCGTAGTCAGACTAATCCAAAGTATAATCAGATATATATTTAAAATTAATGAATGTAATTTAACATTTACTTCGTTGCATTATTTCTCTTTGAAAGACAAAGTGGAAATTTTCACAAAGGAACTGCTTCTAAACATTTCTTTAACTCTATTAACGCCATAACTTTAAAGATGATTCCAGACATTTCTCACTCTCAACTAATAATGTGCGTGACATTTCATTAACAAAAACTTCCTTCTTTCTGTTTCTTTCTTTAATAAAAACTTCTTTTTTTTGTTTTGTTGTTTTGTTTTCCTTCGATTGTTCGCTCGTTAGTTGCTCCTTTATCATCATCATCATCATAACCACCACCAACCACCGCCACCACCACCACCACGATCATCATCACGATCATCATCATCATAACTACCCCCCCCCCATCATCATCATCATCCTGCTCCTCCTCCTCCTCATCATCATCATCTTTTTCTTTTTCTTCTTCATCTTCATCTACTCCTCCTCCACCTCCTTGTCATTCATTCTTTACTAATTATTTCATGTTTGTCCTATTGTCTACGATTCCACAAGGATAGACATTCGTCCCCCTCCTCTCCCCGCCAATACCCGATAATGATATAAAGGAGGCCAGCAATATTCAATCGACTCTATCCATTACCTTCAACAATTATCTTCGTGTCTAGATGAAAGTAATCTACCTGTCTATCTATCTATCTATCTATCCATCCATTATCTATCTATCTATCCATACATCTGTCTGTCTATTAATGTATATGTGCGTATGTGACTGTCTCTCTCTCTCCCCTTTTCTCTCTCTCTATATATATATATACACAAACACACACACATACACCCACAAACACACATACATACGTATATATATATATATATATATATATATATATAAATAGCATAAGCACACAAGACAACGGAGATTAAAATAAAGATGTGTACATGTACATATAACACACTTATGTACACGTAAGTGTGTAACGGCGATCGCTGTGGTTTTAGCCTCGGAGAACAATTCCCTATAGACTTTTTTTTGTGTTAAAAAAACACATCATTCTCCAAATGACCAGCCAGACACCGGTGTTTCGAAGGCTCTCATCAGTGACAGAACCAACCAATCATATGGAGCTACTGATGAGAGCCTTCGAAACACCGGTGTCTGGCAGTCTGGCTGGTCATCTTCGTGGCTGCATGTTTTCTTCTTTTTCTGTCGACTTGGAGTCACTTCTTCTCAAAGGAATACTGTAGCCGTTGGGCTTTACACCCTCACCCACCCTTAAAGAGCAAGCAGCACTAAGAAGATTCGTACGAGATTCTCAGCTGTAGTCTCTTGCTTAAAGAAGCCTGTGAGACACCAGTATCAGTCGATTAAATCGCCTCAGTACATGACCGGTATTTTGATATCGACTCCTGGAGGATGAAAAGCAAAGTTGACCTCGGCGAAACTTGAACTCAGAACGCAAAGGGCCGGAACTAAATGCAGTAAGGGCCGGAACTAAATCCGACGCTCTAGTGATTCTACCAATCTACCACCATGGTTGTCTGACCTGCTATAAATAGCAGCCAAATCTTCTTCAAATTACAGCCTATTAAATAAGGAAAGAACACATTTTTTTCATCGGTTAATCAGGGGTAAATGGCAGTACCTATCACTCTTTTGCAGGGCCTCCAAGACTGGAAGGGAGGGAGGAAAATATCCTCAGACCCGAATGCTTGCAAAAGAGTGAACTCCGCTAAAGGCACCCAAGGGCCAGGTGGTGGTGTTAAACCGGGCGACGGATTAAGTCCACCCACCAAGTGGGCCATGGCGGGATTCGAACGCAGAACGCAAAAAACTGGAAGAAATACCGCAAGGTATTTCGTCCGATGCGTTGACGATTCCGCCAGTCCACCACCCTAGACTGGTACTTTATTTATCTACCCCTAAAAAATGAAAGGCAAATTGAACTCGCAGGGATTTGAACTCTGAGCGCAGTGAGCCGGAACGATTGCTACAAGGCATTCTATTCGACGCACTAACTACTCTGTCAATTCGCTGCTAGAATTGATACTGTAGTCCTACATAGCTCTAAAACGATGGGAGGTCACGGACTGGAACTCCTTTGATCATAGGTCTGCTCGATCAGGGCTGATCTGAGATTTAGGAAACACACACACACACACACACACACACAACAACAACAACAACAACAACAACAAAAACAACAACAACAAGAACACCAACAACAACAACAACAACAAGAACACCAACACGAATAACAACAACAACAACAACAAGAAATCGTTAAAATCCATCCTTTTTCTAGGAAGTCTAAATACATTGATTGCAGTAGAGGAAACATGAATGCTATTTTTATTCTTTTTATGTAATCTCTTAATATGTTTGTGAATCGATTGCCATTTGTTAACATTGTTTCTAGCATAGGCACAAGGCCAGAAATTATGGAGAGGGAAACATTCGATTATATAGACACCAGTATTTCACTGGATGAAAGGCAAAGTTTACCTCGGCGGGAATTGAACTCAGAACGTAAAGAGTCGCAATAAATACCGTAAGGCATTTTGTCCGACGCTCTCACGATTCTGCCAATCCACCGCCCTTTTCTAGCATAGGCACAAGGCCAGACGTTTTAGGGGAGAGAGATACTCGATTAAATCGACCCCTGTACTTGACTGGTACTTTATTTTATTGACCGCGGGGAGATGAAAGGCAAAGTTGATCTGAGCGGGATTTGAATTCAGAACGTAAAGGGCCGGAACTAAATACAGCAAGGCATTTTGTCCGACGCTCTAATGATTCTGCCATTCCACCGCTATGGTTAATTGACCTGCTAGAAATAGTTGCCAAATCTCCCTCATATCACTCCCTATTGTCTTAAATAGGGAAAGGACACACTTGGTCATGTAGTCCTGCACACCCCTAAAAAGACGGGAAGGTCACGACTGGAACTCCTTTGATCATAGGTCTACTCGATCAGGGTTGATCTGAGACTAAACAACAACAACAACAGCAACAACAAAAAGAAATCGTTAAAATCCATCCTTTGAGAAGTTTCTAGAAAGTCTAAATACATTGATTGCGGTAGAGTAAACATGAATGCTATTTTTATTCTTTTTATGTAATCTCTTAATATGTTTGTGAATCGATTGCCATTTGTTAGAATTAAACACGCATTGATAACCATGTGCTGCTGTTTCTTTGAACCGGTCTTGTTTACTCCTGTGATGTACTTACTCCATGGAAATTATTTTATTACTACTATATATGACATTATACGAAACACTTTCTAAAATCTAGAGATAAATTTATAGCAAAACGAATTTTTTTTTCCTTCCTTTCTTCTCGAATTTATTATTATCAAAAGTCTTCGGTTGGATTCAGTAAGTAAATTGCATTGAAAACTTTTTACCGGGGAGAAAAGAAAAAAAGAAGACAAACAAAAAATAACAGCTGTTCACATGATGAAAGATTAGTCGTTAATTTTATATTAAAGATTTTTTTAAATCACGAAAACTATCCTGTTAAATCTAAAATGTTACTTTATTTTTATACACTTTTTATTTTTTATTTTTTTTATTTTTATTTATTTATTTTCACTATTTCAAAACACTTTTCCCGTTTCCAGCCACTCTGAATGATGTTGTTATTGTTTTTGCACGGTTTTCTTGTTTTGTTTTTGCTTGCTCCTGTTTTTTTTTTGTTTTTTTTTTTGTTTTAATAGTTTTTGTTTCCTTGTTCATGTTGTTGTTTTTCCCCCCTGTTCTTGCTTTTTTTTTTATTCCTCTTATTTATTTACTTTTTCTTCGTTGTTTTCTTCACTTCCTTTTCCTCCTCGTCCTCTTCCATTTTTTTAAATATTTGGAACACTCGATATGCTGATTCTTTAAAACCCATTTCATAAAGGTGTTTGCAGCAACATTCTGCATGAAATAAATCCATTGTAGACAGAACCGGTTCATTCATGTGATATCTCCTGTGCAATTGCTTCCGTTATTTTTTTTATTTTTCATACTAATGTAATACAATTAGTTAAAACGTAGCAAGTAGCCTGAGAAGAACAAAATGTCAGCTACGGGAGAGACGGAACTGCGACCTGGTTTCGGTTTTCACTCTAACACAAGTTCATTTCACTTAAGCTGTTTATATATTTAGGAAATATATGGATGTTAATTCATACCCCATTTCTCTGTTATCCTGAATTATAGGACATTTGTGCTCAGCCAAAATTAAATAAATATATTTAATAAAGGGGTCTTAGTCTTAGTCTTCTATTACAATTCCTTTCACATCTGGGATACTTTACAGGAATATTAAATACACCCATGTACTTGACTGGTACTTTATTTTATCGACCCCGGAGGATGAAATGCAAAGTTGACCTCGACGGAATTTGAAGTCAGAACAGAGTTGCCAGATCAATTTCATAAAAAGTAGCACAAATGTTTTTTTAAAAAAGCAGATTGTGTTAAAAGGTTGCCCAAAATGAAACTTTTTCTGGTAAATTAATATATATATATATATATATATATATATATAAGGATCCCCTGTAGGTCGGTTGATAATTTAATAGGATATTCAATATGATTCTTACCTTTAAAAATTAAAATGTTAAAGTAGCTAGTAGCCCAGATTTTTTAAAATAGTATTGTACAGTCCTGAAATGTAGCGTAATCCGCGACTTGGAGCCCAATTTGGCATCCGTGGGTCAGAAAGTAAAAGGGTCGTAACTAGATATCTGAAGTATTTTGTTCGACTCTCTAACGATTCTGCCAATCCACCACCATGGGTGATTTGGCAGAAACAGTAGACAATTACCCTCTAAATTTCGTTCGGAAATCCCGGGGTCGATAAAATATGTATATACAGTGGAAGCCGGTTATTTTGATCACTTTGGTACGAAGCCATTTCGATAACAATAACCAGCTAATAACAATAAACAGCTGGTAACAACAACCCGTTGATAACATTATCCATTATTATAATAAGCGGCTTCCACTGTATTTCATGTTATTTTTCCAATTCTATTGAGGTCGATTTAATCAACTCTGCTTTCTACAGAAATGGCTTTGTGCCCAATGACGATATCATCATTTTTAAATAAGTTAATGATTCCTTGTAGGTTAATTAGACATGAAAGTAAAACACCGTAATACATAATCAGTGGCGACGCCAACGTTTTGAACCAACCCAGGCAAAGTTTCACCAGAAAATTATGAGGTGGGGCAAAGTTTTATATAAGTAATAATATGAGTTTTTGTATAATAAATCAAATTCAAAATTACTTCTCAATTTAATTACAAAGTTACAATAAATTTGAAAAAATGAGACATGAAATATGGCAGTATAGCGGAAATTTCTCCGGCAGTTTTTACATTTTTTATGTAGTCAACCACCTCCAATTTGAGTCGAGTGGGCTTGGCACTGAACATAGACTGTAAATGGGACAATGGCACGCAGCTTTACTTGAAGACCCGTAATTTATCAGTGCATGACTGAGGCACCATCATAGCATTGGGCAACACATAACTGGATGTCAACACCAATAGAGTCCAGCACCGACAATATGCGCTGCAGAAGCGATTCAGTGTCAAGTTCAGAAACTGCTCGATATCCAATAAATTCTTCTCGGATAACATTGTCAAAAATGTAGCACAGAACAAGTGAGAGCTGTTCAGTTTTCGGAATGTCCTTTGTTTCATCCACAATTAATGCGAAAGAGCCTGACTTAGACACTTCTTGAATTATTTCTTCTTTGATTATTGATGTCATGATAGAAAGAAACTCGTTCTGAATATTGTGATGTAAATAGTTTGCATTTCTGGACCCCTCAATTATCCGCTTCCTGACGATAGGGTCGTGCGTCGATATCAGGCCCATTAAATCTCGCATATTTCATATTCATGACCTCTTTGAGAAATCTGTTGTAATGCCGTTAATCGCAAAACAGAGGCCAAAATGAATAGGTGGTGCCTATTTTTACGAACTTGTTCCACATTAGCTTTGTTTGCCATGGATAGCACAGACATCAGCTGCGATATGAAATTGGGACCTCTGGTGGATAGGCAAAGTCTCATTTTGCCCAGTAGCATGCTTCCAATCGTGAAAGCCTGCCTTAGTGAATACCTGCTCATGTGCTGCTTTTTATTTGTCCGGAAAATATCGACAATAAAACAATATACTGCCTTTTCTGATATGGTGTACCCAACCCACGGATGTAATTTAAGAAGTCTGCATTGAAACTCCGATAATTTTGAGTCAAACAATGTTGGTGGAAGTTTTCTGAGCTGTGGTTAAAAGAGATCATTGCTTTCGTTGCTGCTAATACCTGCAGGGTGAGGAACCTGAATCTGCTGAACCGCAATTGTCTTAGAAACATCAACATCTGCACTGAATGGTGTCTTTTCAAGTGAAATGTTTTTTCCGATTCCTGATCATATTGCAGCTTGGCTACTTATCCTTCGGTGTCTGTCACAGTACAATTACCCTTGTCACTACTTCCGTCTTCTAAATCTGTGGAATCGGAATCCGTTGTGTCTATAACCTTATCAAAATCTTCGAATTCTGCTGAAGCTGACACTTTGAGGACCTTTGAATTTGAAGAACGTTCAGCATCTTCCGCAGCTGCAGTAAGTCTCTTTCTAATGAATTGTCGTATATCCATTATATATTTATCTGCACACAAAAAAAAGAAGGAATTAACAGGTTGTTTATAAATATCATTGTTTTAAGAAATGACAAAAGGTCTGCTAACACAGCAACTTGACACATTAAGAAACCTAACAGTGCTATATCACCACTAAGAATAAAGAAGCATTATTATCCCATTACATTATTAAATAAACCGATATTATTTTTACATTGGGTTAATTTTATTTTCCCATCTCAAAGACAACTTTACTTCAGCCTAAAAAAAACCCAGTTACATTTTGTTTATTGTGAGAGCGGCTCGCTGAGGGGCGATAACTAGAACCAAAGAGTCGAGCTTTGCGCGACTTCTGTATATTCAACGTACTATCCAAACGGGCAAGACTACGTACAAAGGAAAAGAATAGACAAAAAGAGAGCTAAATGTAGAAGTTACTAGCAAAATTCCTAGATTGATGCAGAACCTAAGCTTTTTGCCCGAAATATTTTCAAATTGCCCGAAAAACCAAAAGTTCATTGAACACGTAGGTTGAGCTAATTAATAGCGTAATCAAGTTAAAACTGCTAGTACAACAACGAAAATATTGCAAAAGATTTTGATCGCAAAATGACAATATTTGATAACATTTTATATTTACACTTCATTGTCATATCAAAGAGTTCAAACAGGAACACAGAACAGAAGAGAAACCATATTCTTCTTAAAGTCAAATATGCTGATAATCTTGGCAACATCTTCGCGTAGAACTGCACTTAGGTATGCCTATTCAATACGCATCAGAGCCAAATGATTCAGACAATCTCGTCCCATAGTGTTGCATAGATAACTCTTCAATCTTCTGAGGCTACTAAAAGAACGCTCAGAAGAACACGACGTAGCAGGAACCATGGGTAAAATTTGAACTGCAGTTCTAACGAAGTATCGGGAAAATAGCTGTGTCTGTCCGAAAAATTGACCACAGCAATCGTTCGAACAGTGTGTGACAACGGTTTTTCACCCGATTTTTGCCCGGAAAATCGAACCTTGCCTGAATCAGAGGATTTTCAGTCCCCAGCCACCCGCCTCGTACGCCTATGGTAGTATATTAAAGTAAAATATAAGAGATAATAAGGAACAATAAGATAAAATAGAACAAGCTGAATTGGCAGAGAAAAAAGAGAGCCGGTAACCATATATGTTTACAACCGGTGAACAAAAAATGCGAGGAGTCCTCATGTTAACAAGACGACAATAGGACAAGACATGGCTTCACTGCAGGGTAATAGCGGCGATAAAATGAGAAGCTAGTACACTAGGTAGCAAAATGTGTACTCGTAGATAATAACAATGGTAAATAACTGATACAAGAATGAGCTAGAGAAAGCTAGTAGAGTAATTTCATAAAGATAACAATAAAAGAGTCGACTTACCGATGGCGCTAATCGGAGTTAAATGATGGGTTGCAGCAAAGTTAACGTACCATGCTTGCTGGTCAACTGAAACTTGATTGACTCTACTCAGTATATATGGAAAACGAAGGAATGCAGAAATGCGGAAAAACTTAATAGCTGTTACTCAAAATAAAAGAGATAGGAAACAAAGTGCAAACATAAGGAAGATATTATTTATGGTGTACTTATATGCTGATTCCTGTTTAACAAACTGATGCAGATCAAACGCACTGCAGCAGAGGTGAAGAATCTTTATTTTTATGATGGAAGGCACATTGCAAAAATGGTGGTGTTTCGGAATAAGCGCACCCACCGTAACTTTCTTCGTTTTTTTTTTGTTATATTTTCATCAGATTTCTATGTGTTAAACACAATTGCTTTAATTATTTATAGTTACTTTAAACAAGTTATTACAAGTGTAGATAAAAAATATATATATAGGTGTTTCTGAAATTAGTCGAAAAGATAGGCTTTAAATAAAATTAAATCAACAAAAATATATTCCAGTATAATGATTTTCACTCAAACGTTGTACTTCTTTCAGAAGGCCACAATTAGCTCTTCACAAGGCTACAGGTTACAGTGACAAATCAATGAGGTCAGCTACAGAAATACTTCGAAAAAGTCGTGACTTCTACAAAATTAAAATCTCGAACACGTAATAAAAGGGATGTATGTGTACGGGGTAACATCAAGATTCAATTTTGCGAGTTACGGCAAGGCTTTAACAGGATAGCTGTCAGCCTGGATAATCAGTGTAACATGGGTAGACCGTAATAAAATAATATTATAGATATCTTGCATGCCTATGAATTTGTAAAATTAAATATTCATTATTTTTCTCAGGACACGTCATCCCCACAGGTTTTTACTCACTCGAAATTCGCCCGTGGTACTAAAAAGATTCTCCATTCTTGGTATAGGGCTTTAGCGTTTAATCTTATTGCAAACAGACAGAACTGTTCAGACAATACTATATCTTTCCTCTTGTCCTTTTTTGTATTCGCAGCATGGCCAAATAGTTAGGAAGTTCGCTTCGCAATCACGAGGTCCTGGATTCAATAGCACTGCGTGGCATCATGGGTAAGTGTCTTTACCATAGCCTCGGGCTGACCTAAGCCTTGTGAGTGAATTTGGGCAGACGCAAACTTTGCGGAAGCCCGTCGGATGCATTGTACCTGTAATTCAAAGCAAAGCTCCAGCCTTGTCACACATTGTGTCACGCTGATTCTGCCTAAGGATTATGTTAAGGGTACATATGCCTGTGGAATACTCAGCCGCTTACACGCTAATTCATTGAGTAGACCGTTCCATTGATTAAACAATTGGAACACTCATCGTCGAAATCGATGGAGATCCATCATCATCATTATCAGTTCGATTATAACAGACGTCTGTTCAATTCACTGTTGTATACAAATTCAAACAAATTCAACGAGAAGTAGACTTTAAAGATATATAACGTAAAAAAAGGACACCGAGAAAACTAGTGATGGTGGTCTGTGTAGGCAAATATTATACAGTGAAGTACATGAGTTTGCATAAGTCCATATGCTGTGGTTGGAAGAGAAGGGGAACCTGATGTTTAAGGATTGATCTTTCGTCTGAAAGAGAGAGAACATTTTTATTTTCATCTCTCATTTTCGTCTACGAATAATAATGGAAACGGTTTTCTCCTTATAATAAATGGTTCTTTTTCCTCTTCTATCTCGGTTCTTACAACTTCCTTATGGTTTCCATCCAGTTTTCCAGAAGAATTCTCTTCAGACTCAGGCTATAAAAATTGGAAATTTAGAAACGATTTGCTTCGATAATGGAATGGAAATAATAAATGTTTTATAATACATGTTTTTTGTTTACTTTTTTCTTTCTTTCTTTCACAGCTCTTACAACTTCCTTATGAATTGCAGATATCTATCCTGTCTTCCAGAAGAATTCTCTTCGGAAGAATTCTCTCCAGGTTATAAAGACTGGGAATATTTTTTTCTAGTATAATTAATTAATTTTGCGTGGAAGAATTCAATACCAATTCAGTAAGAGCTAACTAGAGAGCCTCTACGTGATCACCTACAAGAAATAACTGTCAAATCTCCCTCAAATCACATCCCACTGTCTTTAAATAAACAAAGGACTCGTTTGGATAATGTAGTCTTAGATTATACCTGGAAAAAAGTTGGATCTTCATGGTTGGATCAGGACTTACTTGGGCTTAAACAATACAACAGCCGCCACTAAAGTATTTCGTCAGTTTCCAGTCAATATTCTCTCTCTCTCTCTTCTCTCTCTTTCTTTCTTTCTTACCCCCCCCCCCCCCGATCTATCTCTCCCCATCTCACTCTTTTTCTTGACTAATTCTGATTCCAGTTAAACGGTTAAAAGGATTTCAGTGCTTTGCTCTGAAACAGCAAAGCACTGTTAGTCAAATACGAACATACGACGACACTTCAACAAACAATAAGAATGATAACCTCATTGACTCGCTCTTTGCAATTTCCTAACAGACTGAATTGTAAAGAATGTCCTAGAGCAGAAGATAAACTCCCCGGCAAACTGAAACCGCCAGTCGGTTTCGATTCTTGACTAAAGCCATTTAAATTCCTTTAGAAAAGGTTTGAGCATCACAACATCTTATAATTGTTTCCCCCTAATACATTTGAGAGTTTGTGCCTAAGTCAAAAATCAATATTGAAATCTCAACAAACAATAAGAAGAAAAAAACGACAAAAAAATGTCTTCGAAAGATATGAAAATGATTTGTCGAACCCACTTGGCAGGGTTTGTTTCTTTCATTTTGGCATATTATTCTGCAGTAATACAAAATTTTCTGTGTTGCTGAATTAAATCTATTATAGTATTTGGAAATTGATTTTCTCTTTAGCTCGAAGCTATACTATTTTTACACAAATCATGCTGTCTTATTTTAATCACATGCGTCTTTGTTTTAAACGGATTTAGTGTTTTAAAAAAAAAAAAGATTTGTTTATCATCGTCATCATCATCATCATCATCATCATTATCATTATCATCATCATCATCATCATCAACACCATCGTCGTCGTCATCATCATCATCATTAGAGTGCCGGACAAAATGCCTTGCGGTATTTTAGAAAGTAAAGTTACGCTTCTTTACTTTCTAAGTTCAAATCCAACCAAGGTCAACTTTACCTTTCATCCTTCTGAGGTCGCTAAAATAAAGTACCAGATAAATACTAGAGTAGATATAATCGACTGTCCCTTTCCCCAAAATTTAAGGTATTGTGCCTATGTAAGAAATCATGCCTTGCAGTATTCGTACCGGCTCATTGCGCTCTGAGTTCAAATCATGCCGAGGTCAACTTTACCTGTCATCCGGGGTCGATAAAATAAAGTACCAGTCGGCCTTGTACCTATGTTAGAAACAATTATTATTATTATTATCATCATCATCATCATCATCATCATCATTATTATTACAACGCTCTCGTTTCTGGATTACTTTTTTGTGGATTTTTTTTTTTTTAAATTTGAGGACTGTTTCTGTGTCAGTTCTTCCGAGTTGTTTCAAAAAAGGTGAACAGTTTATTGCTAATCTTCTACTAAGTTTTGGCGAAAAGAAAGACATTTTTTAATACTTTTGTTTAAGTTGACATTCAACACAAAATGTCGGCTAGGAACGCTCCCTCAAACAAAAGCTTTGACAGCTGCAGAGAAAATAAAGAAAAAATAGACAAAAATATTGTAAAACACAAATATTTTGAAACAAAAAATAATTATTTTTCTGTGGTTTTGATATGAATCAGAGCGATTTTGATGTCTCGCTTAACAATAACAACAACAGCAACGACAGTAACTCACGGCTTTGCACACACAGCTTTGCAAATGTCACGTCCAATAAGGGAGTTCTATGTATAGATAAGGTCCAGTCAGAGAAGCAAGTCTGGCAGCGGTGTGTTACAAGTGTGGCAGCAGTTTGTATCCTTGTTCTAGGAATTTGTCCAACAGCAGACAAGGAGAAAGTTAACATACCTCTAATTCACGTTCTTGTAAGCCGTCTATTGACGAATTAGAGAAGGCTCTAGCTGACGTGTGGGACAGTATCTTGTCGATCAAATGAGGCAGGGCGCACAGTAGTGTCTGCTTGGATCTTGGAACAGAGGATGGGGTAAGACGGCAAGCAGGAATAGTGAGATACACACCTGCCCTTATGCTTGTACCGCCGTATACGGGCCAGCGTTACACAAGAGTGATTAGTCAGGGGCATTAGCAGAGACACTGACCTCTGGTTCGTTGTGGACTTTGTAGCGCAATATGGGTGAGTGGTAAGTACGGAGGTGATGAAAAACGATATGTGGTCAGGGAAGAGCAGTATGGAATTGCAAGTCTTTATGGCCTCTCAAGACCACAAGGCCATTTTGAAGCTGTGCCTTGTTGTGGGTGCAGAAACACGAGCAAAGAGATTGGTAGTACTGGGCCAACCTGTTACACTTGAAGCAGAAAATCTACTTGATGGTTTTCTGTCTGGATGAGCTGGAAATATAAAGAAAGAGAGCGCAACGAACAATAGCAAAACCAGCAACAACAGCAGCAGGCTGATATTCCAATGGCACCACCCGTCGAAACTCTGGAAATGGTGGAAGAGATCGCCTCGTCCTCCGTCCCAGAAGCGGACGATGCCGAATCCCCACCACCCAGCAGTACCACTCCATCCACTTGTGACGATGGGGAGCGAATGGAGGCTGGAGAGGAGTGGCAGATCGTTGAAGAGAAAAAGGAGAAATAGAAGAAAGGGAAGAAAACAGATGGTTGATGAGAGAAAGAAAACGGTATCTAAAACGCAGGAAGAGAACCCCACTCCTCTGAACGACGTGAAGTTCACAGTCATGAGACTGACCAACATGTCCCTCAGATCAGAGTTAGGCGTCTATAAACCGATAAAGATGAAGATGTACTATATGAGAAAGGAGACATAGAGCCGATATACAGAAGACAGTCAAACGATAGGATGTTGGTGAAAGCCACATGAATAATTTACCATAGCATTAAAGAGAAACATCCAGAAGATGCTGGATGCTTTTTAGCATGGCCAATCCAATAAATGCTGACATATTCAGACGTGCCTAAATATATTCTCCGAGATTTCTCGATGATTTTCAAGAGTAACTGAAGGAAATAATTTTCATTTTGTATTTTATTTTACACGGGAACTTTTGTTGAACTATTTGGAAGTCTACCCCGTACCGAGGTTAGACAACAAGGCTAGTTTTTAAAATAATTCCTTTTTTCTTACACCGTAAAGCTTCAAACTAATAACGGCTTCCCATTACCTTCCCCGCCCCAATTACATTAATTAGAGCAAGAGAGCTCCCAAAGAGAAAAAAGCAAAAGTAAAGTATGTAATATTGACCATACAGACTTTCTAATTACAGAAAATATAAAAATAACAACGTATCGGCGTAAAAAAGTAAAATTGTAGACAATGTTTGACAACAATAATAACACCCACACATACACGCAAATACTTTGTCAAACGAAAATGTTTCAAATGCAGGTCAGACCCTATCGTTCGCAAGTATTCCATTAAATAAAAAGGACCTTGATATGAAACATTTCATTGAAAGAACAAAAGCATGTTGGCATTATGTCCATAAGACAAGCGCCTCTGTATCAACAATTATTACTCAACCATGAGAGGAAAAAGTAACGTACGTGTGCCTGGCCAAAACCACAAGGGCTTTCATTGTGCCCTCCAAAGAGTAATTGAAGGCAACATATTTAGTTAGATGGAACAAAATCTCTTTCATTGGAAGACGCAGGGCATACGCTGCGATGTGCGTTGTTTTCAAAACTGAGACAGGTGTGTAGCGTACTATTTGAGCACAAGCTCAAATGGTATGTAACACACTTGTCCATAAACTAGCCCCACAGTATTTGGAACGGAGGAACAACAGAGTCAACATCAAGGGCATTGGTGAAGACATCAACCCCTGGCTTGTGGTCACTTTCGTGGTGCAATATGGGCAGGTGATTAGCGCCGACGTAGGTTTCGGTGACATGTAGTCAG
Organism: Muusoctopus leioderma; assembly: GCA_027124095.1. Taxonomy (NCBI): domain Eukaryota; kingdom Metazoa; phylum Mollusca; class Cephalopoda; order Octopoda; family Octopodidae; genus Muusoctopus; species Muusoctopus leioderma. The sequence goes on along the minus strand of JAOPJM010362221.1, from coordinate 698 downwards.
GTGGGGGTCACCATGGACATACAAGTCCTCATGACACCACAATACCGCAAAACAATGCCAGAGTTATGCCCTGTAGTGGGTGCTGAGAGTAAGGCCTTATGACTAACCATTTAGGGCAGAAAACCCAGCTGCTATATATGTGGCAGTAAAAGTCATTTAAGGGCTTTCTGCCCAGATAGTTTGAAAGAAAGAAGTCAGCAACAACATCAGCAAATCAAGGAAGCTGTTGCTCCTAAGGCAGCACCGGTGTAAAGACTTAAAACTACCCACCATTTCAAGTTACCTCTCGGTAATCTGAAATCGCTTTCATATAACTCCTAGGGGTAGCCTGAACCTGATTTCAAATTACCCCTGCGCTGCTCATATTACCCCTCTCTCTGATTTCACTATAATAATAAAGTCTAATGCTTATAACTCACGTGTTGCATAAAACACGTGAAACATACAAGATTGTAAACTAGTCTCAAAATGTGAAAAATAAATTTTAAAATGTTGGATTTTTAGCCACCCCCTAAAACTTTTATTATGCCTTTAGAAAACACTTTAAACATCAAAGATTCTGAATCTGCAATATTTTTTAATAAGAACATTGTTTTTTATTTTTTTTAATGAAAAATTGATTTGGATTAGGGATTTACAACCGCAGTACTTTTTTTCTGTACAGAAAAAAAGTACTGCGGTTGTAAATCCCTAATCCA
>JAOPJM010362118.1:0-11588 GCA_027124095.1 Muusoctopus leioderma | reverse complement strand
AGAACACACCATTTCATGCTTCAGTGCAACACATGCTAATGGGAGCGGGGGGAAAAGGTGTGTTTTTGGGGGGTTTTCTTTTCAAACTGGCCTTCATCAAAGGTGAATCAAAGTGTAAATCATGCTGCCTTCAGAACAGTCGAACATTTATAGTTAGACTAAACTCCATAGAATGTTAACTGGGGAATAATAAATAATGTTATGAAAGAACAAGATTATATATGTACTTTGGTAGAATTCATCAAGACAGAAAACTGAAATTCCCATGCATTGATGATATTCTCCGAATGTCTAAATCTCATAAGAAGCATGCTTTTATAAGTGTGTGTGTGTGTGTGTGTTGAGTGAAAGAACAAGTAAGAAGAGAACTCAATTCATAGAAGGGTGAAATTTACTTGTATAAAAAATACACACTAGTGCCCTTAGCTACCAATGGTTTCATGGTGGAGAACCCGTGGATGGGAACTCGCCAATCTTTGGACTGGGTGGATTTTGAGTGTGGCATTCCAAAAAAAAAATGTGCCTGGCAACACGAACTTCAAGCGTCACCATGCGGGGTTTTTTTGAATGCCACACTAAAAATCCACCCAGTTCGAAGATTGGCGAGTTCCCAACCATGAAACCATTGGTAGCTAACGACACTAGTGTGTATTTATACAAGTATATATATATATATATATATATATATTAAATCAGTATTTGAATAAAGTTTCCAATGCCTGACGCTTTATATGAAAGGAAATATATTTGTGAGAGCAGAAAGAACAACTTGGAGAATTCAAGTAAAAATGTCATGCAATGGAAAATGGAAAAATGGTTTTTAACAACAACAAAAAAACTTGAAATGGCAGTTAAAGATTATTTTTTTTAAATTCTTATTTCTAATGAAGAATTCGAAGTACCAACAATTTCCCCCCAATTTTAAAGAGAGAGAGAGAGAGAAAGAGAGAAAGAAAGAGAGAGAGAGAAAGAGAGAAAGAGAGAGAAAGAGAGAGAGAGAGAGAGAGAGTCATTCCTTTATATATGATAGCTTGTGTTTGAAACAGGTTCTTTATAATCAACATAAAATATCAAAAACAAAATGAAAAAAACTACAATATTTGGTGTGCATATATGTGTGTGTGTGATTGTGTGTATATATATAGATATATATATAATGTGTGTATATATACACACACACACACATGTATATGTATGATTGTAGCAGAGATCCGCCACATTATGGAAACTCTGGTTATGGCATTCCACACTCACTTGCAGAAATTGTAAAGTATGGCCATTAATTTCGGGGATATGGCCCGTAATTCTACCCTTAAGAAAAATTGGGTAATTTTCAACAATTTTAGTAACTAAAATCTCGATGTATATGTATAAAAAAATAAATTTTTTTAGAAATACATATTTGGTGTGAATTTTTTGTCTAAAAATGTTTGTAAGAGCAAATCTCAGTTCAAAACATGAAAGTCAATGGGAAAATAGGTTTTGCATTACAGGATTCCATGTTTACGGCAAAGCTTTCAGGAACACAATCCTTCCGTAACATGTGGGATTGGTGTATTATGGTTTTAAGTTTTAGTAAGTAGTAAAGAAGACAGAACTCAACTACTTTTAGGGAAATGGCATGCTCAATATGAAAAAAAAAGAGGAGTAGGTAGAAATTCCATATAGTGTACCCAGTGTAAACTATGAATGTACAAGATGTGTAGTGGGATCACAGGCAGACTAACAGAGAAGGTTGACTTTGTATGTGGCAGATGCACAGAAGTAATTAGTAGTAATAATACATGTGAAATAAACTGCTTCCAATGCTTGGAAGGATCACTAATAGTGGTTGATAGTTTTTGTTACCTAGGTAACTTATGTAAGCAGTAGAGCTGGGTGTTCTGAATGAATAGTAGCCAAAGTAAGAATGGGGGTGGAAAAAGTTCAAGGAGCTATTTACTTCTGCTGATAACAAAGGGTTTCTCTCGCAGAGTGAAGGGCAGATTGTATGATGTTTGTGCACGAACTGTGATGCTGCATGGTAGCGAGACGTGAGCCTTGAACGTGGAGGATTTGCAACAGCTAGAAATAAATAAAGCGAGCACGTTCTGCTGGGTGTGTTTAGTGTTGGTGTGCACGAATAAGGGAGCGCAAATGAGCTGAGAAGAATCAGATGTAATATGCAAGAGAGAACACTGCACTGATACGGATGTGTGATGCATATGGATGATGTCAGTTGTGTTAATATTAAGTGCAGAGTACTTGGAACCTGTAGAAGAGGGGAAACCTAGGAAGACATGGAATGAAGTGGTGAAGAGTGATCTCAGAGAAGCTGAACCACACAAAGGAGATGGCAAAGAACTGTGATGAGTGGTGATACATGGTCCTGGAGAAGATCCACCCACCACCGGTGCAAGCATGGCAAAATGGTCATTAAAATGGTGGTGGTGGTGATGGAGGTTGTGATATATATCTACATTTGATCTCCAACCCATTAAATTCTTGTTAAGTCTCCATCTACTACCCTCTTCATTATCCTCTCCTATTCACTGTATGCCATCTGTGAATCAAAGAATGGCATTTGATTTGATCTGTTCGTATTCAAACTGTTCACCATCACCCCTCTATCACACCCTCTCTTCCCCTCCATGTGACCCTTCATTGACATCAACCACTCTATTGTTATCCATCATTCCTTCTCTCTCCTACCACCACTCATCTTTATTGCTATCCCCATCACACTGCTCATGCTGTTTTTCAATGAAATCTCCTTACCATCAACCAACATGTAGCTATCATTGTATCTCTCACATCACTCCCCTTCTTTCCCCTACCATCCTCTCACTCTTCACTCTCTCCTCTATTCACCCACTTGAAAGAATGGAGGCAACATAGAGAAGAGAGAACTCTTTTGTCTGGTAGAGGACAACCCCTGCCTCTCTTTCTCTCTCGTGCTGGTGCCATGATAAAATGGCACCCAGTACACTCTGTAAAGAGGTTAGTGTTAAGAAAGGCATCTACCCATAGAAACCACCCCAAAATGAAATGAACGAGTGATAAATGGTCCTCCAACCTATCTACAAGGGCAGTAACTCCATATAAGAACTGACATGGGCTGTGACGACCCGTCCAACCCATGCCAGTATAAAAAGCAGATGTAAAGTGATAATAATAATGATGAAACCGTATATACATATATATATATAGGTAGGTACTTTCCTGTTATCGACAGCCAATTTTGTTTTTACTAAAGGATTAGGTTAAGTTAGGGTTAAATTAGGGTTAGGATTAGATTAAGTTAGGGTTAGGTTTAGGGTTAGTAAAAAACATTGGCTGTCGATAACAGGAAAGTACCTAAATATATATATATATATAAACTTTATTGAGTCTGAACCAGTCTCCTATTACTCTGAAGTTTCTCCGATGTGTGATCTGTTGATCAGTTAGGAGCTGAGTGATTTGAAACTGGAAAAAAAAAATCACTTAGTCCTTATCTGATGAACCGATCACACGTCAGAGAAACAGCAGATTAATAGGAGACTGGGTCAGACTGAATAAAGTATATTACACTCTACTATGGTATTGAGTACTCTTTCTCCAGTTTGTTACCCTCAACGTATATATATATATATATATACATACATACATACATACATATATATATATATACATACATACATAGATATATATATATACACATACATATATATATGTCAAGAAACGTTCTATATAAGTAATAATTATCTACAATTACAAACGTAATTGATATATACTTGCTCTGGATCAACAGGTTGCCATACCTTGTGACGCACGCACACACACACACACACCACATTCTCTTAAACACTTCAACTCTCCACAATCTAAAAGTTATTGCTCTCAATGTTGATAACTATTGGCTTTCTCAGTCTGGCCATACCAACCCAACTTGCTTATAAGCCAAAACATTGACCAGTCAAAGCAACATGGTGGCCCCTACATGGTCACTCGACCTGCTAGTAATAACCAAATCTCCTTCAAATCACCCCCCCCCCCACTATCTTTAAAAAAAATGAAGGACATTGGATAATGTAGTCCTAGATACATTATGTCTGCATGAAAGACAGGATGACCTAGGACTATACAGCAATAACATTGGGCATTCTAAGCAGTTTATACAAAGCCAATCTGCTATTTATATCTCTGACTGTGCCACTGACTCAACAAATATTTTCCAGATTTAGACAATGTATAGACGAAGACACTTATAGCTATAAATCAACAGTGTGGCTCTCAACACTGCAGATAGATAGATAGATAGATACATACAGTAATAGAACTATTCTCAAGTGGTGTGAGCCAATACTAGCCAGAAAAACTACTATAAGGTAGGGGATAACTGGTTGTGATGTGTGGAAAAGTGTCATCATTCGTTACTATACTTCTAATGAAATACATTGCCTATGATTTTTGTAATTAATTTTGAAAATAATCAAAAATTCGGAGGGATTTAGCAAAATAACAAACTTTGGTGTTTGTGGCATAACTTAACAAAAAGTTCTTACATAAAATTATAATGGAAGGTTTAAATTTAGATATGAACACTTTGAAACAAGTGTTTTTGTTTTTGTTTTTATCATAGCACTAGGGGCGGTTTTAGGCGGGTTGGTATCAAAAGGGTTGTGGTTTCTTTCACTTCAGTTTTATCAGGCAGCCTTTAAAATCAAAGTCATTATTTGAGACTAGATTTAACCAGTTAATTCCAACCCTTTCATAACCATATTTCTAATGAAATTTACTACGCAGGTGTTTCAATTAATTTTGAAAATAATCAAGAATCTGGAACGATTTAGTGAAATAACTGACTTTATCATCATTAAGATGGAATTTGGAACACTTAAAAGTTCTTACTCCAAATTATAATGGAAGGTTTTAATTTAATTATAAACATTTCAAAATCAGGGGTTTTGTATTATAAAACCAGAGTCAGTTTCAGATTCTAACACAGGCAGAAGGTGAACAACCTCAGTATTTGACGGGTTACTATATTTTATCTTTCATCATTCCTGGGTCGATAAAATAAAGTACCAGTCAAGTATTGGAGGTTGTTGACCTTGTGCCTATGTCAGGAACTATTTTAATTATTAAGAAAATCATTAATGTTGACAGTATGGACTTTTGGGATGTGTTTCTAAATTTCAGGTAGAACTGACTCCTCCGAAATATAGTAAAGAAATGAGAAATAGGTTAACTATAAAATATCTAAGACCATCACATAATCTAACTGAAATAAAAAATTTAAAAAATTAAAAGGCTTATGAAATCTATTTAACCCTTTCATTACCATAATTCTAATGAAATACACTGCCTATGATTTTCAAATAAATATGAAAATAATAAAGAATTTGGAGGGATTTAGTAAAATAAGTAACTTTCTTGCTTTTAAGTTGGTGTTTGGAACCTAACTTAACAAAAAGTTCTTACAACAGAAGGTTTAAATTTAAATATGAACACTTTAAAACAAATGGTTTTTATCATAGAACTAAGGGCGATTTCAGGTGGGTTGGTATCAAAAGGGTTAAATGATTGGAACCGGATATCAACCAGACAGACTTAAGCTATCAAAGTTTATGTGGCCCTACCTAGAGGTACAAATCAATGGATTTAGAAAGATTTGATTGAACTTGTGACAATGTGGTTAGTAGTCCAACAGCCATTGTGCCTATATTATACATTATATACCTCCTAGTAAAAGGTTAATCAAGTTAGCAGTAGTCCAAGGAAGAAGACTTGAAGCAAGATAGTATTGACCTTAAAAATAAATATAGGCTAGACAGATGAAATAGTCAGAGAAACTGGACTGTTGTACAAACTAAAATATAACAGTGTAACAAAACAGTAACAAAACAGTGTAATAAAAGTGTATCAAAACAGTGTAATGAAACTGTAACAAAACTAACAAAACAGTGTAACGAAACAGTGTAACAAGGACTGTTGTTCAGGTATTTAAACTAATATAACAGTGTAACAATACTGCAACAAAATAGTAACAAAACTATGCAACGAAACAGTGTGTGTAATATAAGTGTAAAACTACACTGCTGTAGAGGTATCCAAACTAAAATATAACACAGTGTAATAATGAATCATTGTAATAAAACATTTACCAACTCAAAAGATTGTTTTTCCAGTTACAAACCTCAAAGATATTCTCAATTCTGTAAGCATTTTTTTAATTTTAATTTTAAATTTCCATTCAAATTTCATAATCCACTTAAAATGTTTGAGAGTAAGAGACCTGTCAATTGGTCTTCTATGGCAACTGTGTGTTCGCATTAAACTCGATACTAAATTTGTTGTTTATTCCTGAACAAGCAGACTTTTAGCAAAAGATGGAAAACGGACGTAAAACGATGAAGATGATGATTCCAGTCATGACCATCCCATCTTTTCTTCAAGCAATATGCACACCAAACTACATTATCCAAGGTGTAATTTTTTAAGAAAAAAAAAAACACTATGGCGAGATTTGGCTGTTATTTCTAGCAAATTGAGCAATTACACAGTGGCTCCCTTATTAGCTCGATACCAAATATTTTTAAATGAGTGGTAATGAAATATATAATCTGAAGCAGAAGGCTGATAAATGTTCTTACAAATCCTACAAGACTCCATGTACCAAATTAAATTACTAATTACATATGATAGAGAAATAGTTACTATAAAGTAATTTACATTGAAAAACAATTTAATTAAATTATATTGGCTAGATAAATAATATTTTGTAGTATAGATACTCTACTATCAGTATTTTATCCGTTTTTCTATATTTTTACTGTCTTATAAGTCCTCATCATTTTAACATCTGCTGGTACCACATTTGCATGTATATTATATATGTGTGTGTGTGTGTGTGTGCTTGTCATCGCTTGACACAGTTTATCGCTTAGGCAGCCAGTGACATTTGTTTACATTCTCCATAAAACAAAATGTCTGGCTGCTTGGCTGTTCAATAGTATAATTCCCATACTTAAAATAATAAGTATGGTTGGTGACAGGAAGGGCATCTGACCGTAAAATACTGCCTCAAGAAATCTCCGTCCAACCCATGCCAGTAGGAAACGGGTGTAAAAACGATGAACAACAACATTAGGTCAGTCAGTCAGCCAACCAGTTGTTATCGGTACCCTTAGCGATGGAATAAGGACGTGAAACTATGTACATTGAAGACTTGAAGAAATAAGGAATAGAAAGAGCAAAGGAATTTGGTTTCAGTTTTGATATATTCAGACGAAGAGATTTGGGGGTTTTTAAAAATAATTATTTAAACATTATAATTATCCTGTCCACTCAATTTGGAAACACAACCTTGTACTTAACCATTAATTCTTAAGAAATGTAAGTTATGTTGCTAGCATGGTGATAACAGATGAATAGTAATACAACAAAACAAAACAAAAAGTGTTTGAATGGTTAAAAAAAATTTACTGTGAATAGTCTGTTATGTCAATATGTTGACCGGTGCATTATTTATCTACCCCAAAAGGATGAAAGGCAAAGTTGACTTCGGCGGGATTTGAACTGAGAGTGCAATGAGCCGGAAAGAATACTGCAAGGCATTCTGTCTGACGCGCTAACGACTCTACCAAATTGGCTGCCTTGCTAGTTATAGTTTATTGACACTTCAACTTAAACAACATGTTGCCAAACAGCAAGGAACTGTATTCAACCATTACATCAGGTTAAAACAGAGTGACCTCAAATAGTTTAAGTGCCACTGTTATTTATCATGCCCCAACAACAACCACCACCTATACCTAGAATCACACACAACCTCTAGAAATTGTCCCACATTTACTTATCTGCTAATATTCCAAGATAAACTCGTTAGTTTTGTAATATAGCTATCAAATTATCTTTAGTTCCAGTCATTGATAAGGAGGCAAACAATTTTAACAACTGATAACAGATAATCTAGTAACCTTGAATTAAAAAAACAAAAATAAAAACAATAAATATAAAAAAGACAAAACCCCAAAAAAACATAACTAATCTTTGATTTGGAAAAGAATCTAAATAATTTTGTCTTACAAAACAGGCCCCAAATATTTTATTTGTAACTTAACTCTATAGTGTATGTCAATTTAAATAATTGTTTCTACCAAAGGCACAAGGCCAACAAGCCCCAGTACTTGACTGGTACTTTATATCATCAACCTCGGAAGGATGAAGAAAGGCAAAGTTGACCTCGGCGAGATTTGAACTCAAGAGCGCAGTGAGCCAGAATGAATACTGCAAGGCATTCTGTCAGACGCGCTAATGGCTCTGCCAATTCCCCGGCCTTAAATAAATAATTTTAAATAATGGTTGCTAATAAAATGTCATTGTGGTTGTTGGAGTATCATTCATGCACAATGACACCAATGCAAAGGAAGATAAATGATAGATGAAATTAATAAAAGCAAGTTTTAAAACCATAGCCATGCTGTTGCTGATATTAATTGCAGCATGCAAAAAGGTTTAAATTAAAATGTACAGTGTTACCCCCCCCCCCCCCCCCAGCAAATTAAATATAGTAAGAGCCTAAGCAATGTTCCTAGAAGCTTACAATGCCAAGCACCATGCTAGCAACAAATTAAATTTACTCATTGGCACTAAATAACAAGACATGTCAAACCTTAACATCCCAAGAGAGAGGGGGGGGGGGGGAAAGGAAAGGAGGAAGAGAAAGAAAGAATAATCACAGAAGGTACAAATAATAAAAAAGTCAAATAAAAAATATCACAATTTTAGAAATTTTACACTGAAATTATTTTATAATAAAGCAACAAAATAAAAGTAATGTTTACAAATTAAAAGTCAATAAAAACAATTTTAATTTAAAATTTACGAATTATTTTAACATTTCTGAGGATGTTTACAATTCTACCCTAAAATATTATGTTGATAACCATTAACTACAGAACAGAAAATTAATAAAAAATATATTTAATAATTCGAAATGTTTTGAAACTTCTCTCTGCAGGAAATAAGTTATAACAATTCGGGACCCAGGAAACCCGGGAGAGAAGCCCCAACCAGAGATGGGATGGTGTGCCCCGTGTAGGTGGGGTGGGAGGAGGCGAATTTGAGGCAAGAGAGGGAAGCCCCTATATATATATATATATATATATATATACACATACACACACATATATTCACATTAGTGCCTGCCTCACCTGGGAATTCCTGGGAGCGAAGCCCTAATCAGAAGGTTATTTCAAATTTGCTTTTTCCATTGGTACTCAAACTGTAGCTGACAGACTGAGTATATATGAGGGAGTGTGCATGTGTGTGTGTATAATATATTTTGTATTATATCAATTTTTGGCAGTCTTAAATAATACAGAATAAATTATTTAACTCTACTACGTGCATTGAGTTTCATATCAGATAATGTTGAAAGTATAACACATTCTATTATATGTTATATTTCTACTATTGAATGACATAAATCATGTAATAGGATGTGAACGAGATCTGTCCTAATGAGAACCCTTCCACCCTAACCATGATAGAGGTGTTGCTAACACATGTACACCCCACCCTAACCAAGACAGAGATATTTCTAGCACCAGTACACTCCACCCTCAATAATAAGACAAGGAGATGAAGTGAATAAATATCAAGTATGTTTTCTGTTGGATTATAGATAAACATTCAAACACTGCAGAATTTACCACTTAATTTAATTAAAATGTTTTCAATTGTTATTAAACAAAGCTAAAACACAAAAGCCATGAAGAACTCAGAAAACTGATTTGGAACCCCCTACACTGGTTTATGTATAAGAATATATATATCTTTTCTGAAATTCAATTGTCTAGATTGTACTTTACAACACATGGATTTGATCAGTTTAATTTAATGTTACCAGTGTGCAGGCATGGCTGTGTGGTTAAGAATTTTCTACGTAACCACGTGGTCCCAAGTTCTCTCCCACTGCGGGGTCACCTTGAGCAAGTGTTTTCTACTATAGCCTCGGGCCGACCAATGCCTTGTAAGTGGAATTGGTAGACAGAAACTTTAAAGAAGCCTGTCATATATGTGTGTGTGTGTGTGTGTATATATATATACGTGTGTGTATATATATATATATATATATGTGTGTGTGCGTGCGTGGGCATGTGCTTGTCATCGCTGACACCGTTTATCGATCAACTAGTGACGTTTGTTTGCATCTCCAAATAACAAAATGCCCAGCCATTTGGTAGTTCGGTGATGTAATTCCCATATTTAATCAGTATGGTAGGTGACAGGAAGGGCATCCAACAGTAAAATGGTGCCTCAAGAAATCTCTGTCCAACCCATGCTAGCATGGAAACACGGACGTAAAATGATGATGATGATTGCTTATGAAACAGGATTACCTCCATATTTACCAAGGAATTAAATGTGTCAATTATTTTAACCAAATTAGGCTGACTAAATAGAAATATATATTTTTGGAAATATCTCTTTGCAATTATATTAAATATGATTTAATACATGATTTAACCCTTTGAACCTTGGTCATTTTAATACAAAATGTACCACAATGAACACATTCAAGCCAAAAAGCCAGCGTGTCGGGTTCAAAAGGTTTAAGGTTTAATAAACCAGATGTAAAAGAAGCTGTAAGTTGCCCTGAAATCCAAACATTTTGTAGTACCACACAACAACACATCTACACAAACACAAGCACATTACTAGAGAAGCTATGAGACAACATATGGATCATACTTTTAGTTCCAGTTATACTCTATATAAATCAAAATAAACAAAATATACTAAAGCAGTCATCTTTTTTTTTGTTTAGTCTCTAATAAAAAGCAGTCAATGCAAAATGACACAAAAAATACAAAAGAAGCATATTACCAAAAATATTATTATGGATTTACGAGAAAGCAGATTATAATGACAGTTTCAATATTAAAATTAATTAAGCCAGAAAATAATAACTGAAGTCTAAAATAAAACAGAAAAGGATTTTTTTTTCTTATATTCTTTTACTGGTTTCAGTCATTGTTTTGTGGCCATGCTGAGGCATTGCCTTCAAGGATATAGTCGATTAGATTGACCCTCCACCCCCAGTACTTGACTGGTACATATTTTGTCAAACTTGAAAGGATATAAAGCAAAGTTAACCTGGGATATTGGCGGTGTTTTGGTTTTCTTTCCTCCCCCTTTTTTTTAAAACTATTTCACTGTGTAATTAAATTTAGAGGTGTATCCGCTTCTCGCAGCATAATGATAAGTTTTTTTTTTCAAGGCCACTTTCTGAAGTTTTACGGTTATCAAATTTGGGGCGGATATATCCGCTTAATGCAGGGAAAAGGGTTAAAAAATTTCTAAGAGTGAGGTATAACAACAAAAATAACAAAATCTTACCTAAACTACTAACAGGTATATATTGTTGTTTATCTTGGTTACTTTTTAACCCTTTTGATACCAACCAGCCTGAAACCGCCCCTGCTTCTAAGATAAAAAAAACATTTGTTTTAAAGTGTTCATATTTAAATTAAAACATTCTATTATAATTTTATGTAAGAACTTTTTGTTAAGTTATGTTCCAAACACCAACTTAATAGCAAGAAAGTTAGTTATTT
>JAOPJM010361911.1:0-11588 GCA_027124095.1 Muusoctopus leioderma | reverse complement strand
CGGTGGATAATGTGTAAATACAGCATATATCAAGGAAAATTTTTCATAATAATAATAATAATAATAATAATAATAATTGTTTCTAACATAGGCACAATACCAACAACCCCAGTATTTGACTGGTACTTTATTTTATCGACCTTGGAAGGATAAAAGGCAAAGTTGACCTTGGCGAATCGTTTCTTTATTTACCACAAGAGTGACGGATGAGGAGACATAATATGGACAAATTACAAAAACAGTCGGTGTGCAGTGTTTACATAGAATCAAGTATGAGAAAATATGCATGGAAAAACAACAGTATAATAAAATGAAATTCAATGAAACGTCCCAGTAAAGGGCACAACCACCTGGGGCCAATCAGGAAATACAACATATCCACGTATACCCTTACTGCCAAGGGCAAGTGTTTTCTCCCAGCTGTCTTCTCTGGCCTACAGGCACATGCTGAGAATAGGCCCATTCACTTGAGCCAGTTTCGCTACCTTTCAGCAAATTTACTGGTAGTCAGCACCTCCCTCTCCACTCTCATCTTCCTCTCCAAGTTGAACTTGGAGAAATTAATAGGGTCTTGGCTGAAGAAGAAAATGTCTGTCTGCAATCATTTCCATATTGTCCACATACAATTTCTTTCACCATAGCCATCAAACAAAAGAAAACTGCCTACCCTTCCTGGCCAGAGGAAGACAGTGGGTCGATACTCACGATGGGCTCAGCCAAGAACCGGATCCATCGTACAAGCGACAATAACTCTTCGACATAACTCTACAAGTCAGCAATGCTCGGACACTGAACGAGTGCCTACAAAACAGTTTCATTGCTCTGTGCACATCATGGACACACCCAGTGGATGGTACTACTGTGTTTGTAGAGTTTATCCTGAATCAGCAACACTGCTAGGCCAGGCCCCAGGGCAAATGTCCTTCAGAATAAACTGTTCTGCTGATCTTCATTGATGGCTAGAGTCTCCCCCAGAGTGCCGCTGCTCTTGAACACCACTAAACCTCTATAGAATGCAGTGGTTGATGTATTATCTTCACCACGCACTTGCCCATGCAAGTCAGGATGAGGATGAATTCCTCGCTCTTCATGGGGGTGGAGTGGCTCCTTGCCTTGCTTTCTGAGGTGAATCTTAGATCAACTATTCCAAATTGCCTGCCGTGAGTGACGAAGGTTTTCTGTGTCCATACCTCCCCCAGGTGCCTCTCCACATGAGTGTGTATTGGCCTTTCAATACACCCACTTCTTACCCCTATACATCTTAATGTGACAGTACATTTTTCAACTAGTTTTAGTATGTCCAGTGGCACGGCTATGGTAATCTTTCTGCCTTCTTTTTGTACAAGCCTCCTGGCCTCTCTTAAGCCTTCTCTCTCTTGTTTTATAATTTCCGATGTCCTGACTGCTTTGCTATAGTTTGTTGCACCCTGAAGGCGATGTTGTCTACTGCTGTGGCAGTGGCGGTGGTGTTGGTTGGTGTTAAAATGCTCGTTTTTAGCTGCTGGTGGTGGAGATATTATTACTTTTGTCTGCTGCCGTAGTGGAGCTAGTGGGAGTGGTGGTGATGGTAGTGTTGCATGGTGCTGCTATAATTGCTTACCAAGGACAACCTTGCCTTTTATCCTTTTGGAGTCGATAAAGTACCAGTCCAGGATAGTGGATAGGTAGAATTGTTACAGCATCAGACAGGATGCATTGCAGTATCTGTTCCAGCTCTTTGCGTTCTAAGTTCAAATTCCACCTCTCATGATGGGAAATGGTTCCTTTGGGACCCGGCTAATAATGATGAGCCTCCAATGTTAAACAGAGCGACATGTCAGTTGGAGCAACATCCTGGTCGCATCAATAAAATGAGCAGACCCTGCACAAAGCAGAATAAATGCTAGGACAGAAGAAAAAAAAATAATGATTTAATCAACTCAGTACTTCTTTGATCAATCTCAAAGGGATGAAAACCAAGTCAACCCCAGTAGGATTTGAACTCAAAATATAAAGGGACTTAAGTAAAAACGACAATGCATTTTGCCCAATGTTCTATTGATTCTATCACTCCACTGCCCTAATAATAATAATAATAATAATAATAATAATAATAATAATAATAATAATAATAATGTAATAATAATTGTTTCTAATATAGGTACAAGGCCAGAAATTTAGTTGGAGTGGTTAGCTGATTACATCGACCCCAATAATTGACTGGTACTTTATTTATCGACTCCTGAAGGATGAAAGGCAAAGTTGACATCAGCGGGATTTGAACGTAGAACATAAAGAGCTGGTACAAATATTGCAAGGCATTTTTCTCATTGCTCTAATGATTCTGTCAAGCCACCACCCTAATAATGTCAAAATAATGAGTTTTTAATAAAGCTGTGTATATGCATTTCTAACATGTTTGTGTACACTTCAAACATGCAACGGCACTCACTGTGTTTTGTCTCAGAGAACAACTTTTCCCTAGAGACTTTATGTGCTAAAAAACACATGATTTTTTAACATTGCGACAAGGCCACAAATTTTGTGGATGGATTTATTTCATTAATACTTATTTTATCAACTCTGGAACAATAAAAAGCCAAACTGAACACCCCCACCACACCATAAAATAAATAATAACAATAATTGGGATAAATGTCTTACTTCACACTTCAGAAGCTGTATTTGAACACCAACCCTATGAATACTTTCGATTCTGAAAACATAAAATACAAAAATCTTTCACATTTTTACTGGTTCTAGTTAGTTGGTTGTGACCAAACATGTTAGGGAATGGCAATTTACTTTTTATTTGATATTTCTCTAATTATAATGTTTTAACAGCATGCCAGGATATTACCGATGTGAATCTACAAGCCAATGAGGAAGCTTCTACGTGGTCGCTCAACCTGCTAGAAATGAAACAGCAGCCAAATCTCTCTCAGATTATGCCCTACTGTATTGAGAGGGGATGGACACATTGGACAATAAGGTACTGGATGTACCCCACACATACCTGAAAATAAAAATAAGATGGTCATGTCTTGAATACCTTTAAACATAGGTCTACTCAAACAGGGCTGTCCTAGGGAGAAACAACGAAATAAAAAATGAGTGGGCCAAAGATTTAATGGATCACACCATTTTGCTGACACTGTGTTATGTCCATTGCTAAGATACTTAACTTTTAATTAGCCATTTCTATACAACTAGGTGCAGGTATGGCTGTGTGGTTAAAAAGTTTGCTTTGTAACCACGTGGTTCCAGGTTTTATCCCACTGCGTGGCACTTTGGGGAAAGGGAACAAGAGGTATGCAAGTGGTTTCTTGCCTAGGAGTCACGACCCAAATTAGGTCGTGACATAATTTTCTGAAAGGGTCGCGAAAAGAAAAATCTTTTACTTTTGATAAATGTTCTTGAATATGTTATACCACACAGGTGGGGGAACCTCTGCAGCCTTCTTGAACGGCTAAGTGCAGCCTTCTGAAAGAAGTACAACGTTTGAGGGAAAATCATTTATACTGGAATATATATTTGTTGATTCATCTAAAGCCTATGTTTTCAATTAATTGCATATTTTAGAAATACCTATTTATATTTCTTTATCTACACTTGTAAATTACTTGTTTAAAGTAATTACAATTATTTTTAAAACATAAGAAATCTGAAAGAATTTTTGAAAAAAATATTTAAAAAAGTTACAGTGGAGGTGCTTATTCCCAAAACTCTGCCTTTTTACATTTTGTTAGAGTTTTTATGAATAATTATATTTCATAAAATATATTGTATATTGTGTAGTTGGCGGCTGAATTGAAACAACATAGGGTAGAGAGGATTCTCTAGTCGTGTTGTGGACATGACAACCTCTCCAGTGTTGGTGCCATGATAAAATGCACCCAGTACACTCTGTAAAGTGGTTGGTGATAGGAAGGGTATCTAGCCGTAGAAACCAAGCCAAATGAAACATATGAGTGAGATGTGGGCCACTGCACCCATTTAGGAGAGTGGTGACTCCAATCAGGAATCAACTCGGGCTGAAATCACCCGTCCAACCCATGCCAGCATGGAAAATGAACGTAAAACGAGGTTGATTATAATGATGATGTTGTATATATGTGTATATGTATATATATATATATATATATATATATATATTTACTCTTTTACCAGTTTCAGCCCACGAGCTGTGGCCATGCTGGGGCACCGCCATATATATATATATATATATATATATATAATTCTTCAATACACTTTCAGTTTCAAAGAAAAAAATCTTTCAGTTTCATTTTATTGCCGAGTGTTAGTCACCAGCAAATGCTGATTATTACTGATTTCATGTAAGTTTTCACTTAAATTTTCTTTCACTTTCAGGATACTTAAAACGAAAGAATACCAATTTTTCATATTTTTTTTTTTTTTTAATTCTTTAATTCTCAAAATAATTTAAAAAATGAGTAGAAACCAGAGTTTCAGGAGGTAAACCATCCATGGAAATAAAATCATTCTTATAACTTTTGGAAACCAGTGTGCCCGGACCACACATCTAAATATTGGAATTGGCCAGGAGCAATACATGTAGTGATAAAGAAACAGTATTAAGAATTGCAATGAGTCCCAGAAAATGTGAACAGAAACTAAAGGAAAGAAATATTTCTGTTCTTGAAATACTTTAATTATTAATAAATAATCAATAATGATAACACAAATGAAAAGTCATGGATTTGGATACCATTGGGAAATATGGGTTAAAATATTGTGAAATGTGTCCTGTTATGTCAAATAGCTAACAGTTTATGTTTCTTTTCCAAGAATGAAAGCATTTGATAATGAACCGTCACTATGGATAATGAAAGTGTTTACTTTGTGGATTATGTCTTTTATGTCCTTCCGTACTGAAGGTTGGTGACAGTAATTCCATGGGACAAGTATTGTCCAGTTATGCTGAAATCATTATTGATGGAAACATCATTAATAAAAACGCAATTTTAAGTTATAGAGAAATTGAAGAAATGGGATTTTTAATAGAAATGAAATTGTAATGAAAGACAGGTGAATGTGAATAATTGCAGTGTAACTTAGAATTAAAGAGGGAAATGTAGAAAAAATATTCTTACTGAAATGAATAAGCTTTGTTTTAGCATGGATAAATTGAAACAGAAACAATTTAAGTTTTTAGAAAGTGAAACAAAATACACTTAACACTTTGTGTGTGTATGACTAGGGCTACTTATACAATAAGTAACACAAGAAGTTAGCAGGATTATCTTGCACACTAAAATTCTTCTCTGAACTCGCTGACAGCTTCTCTGCACATGGTTTGCACAGCTCTCACAGACCATTCATCTACACCTAGTTTTCTTAAAGAACACCAAACTACAGAACATGGAACCTTGTCAAAGGCCTTCTCAAGATCAACGAATGATGGGTAGAGTGGCTTATTCTTAGCTAAGAACTTCTCTTGCAGTTGTCTCACTAAGGAGAAGGCATTTGTGGTATTCTGACCTGGCACAAATCCAAACTGCATCTCATCTAGGGTAATTCTCTTCCTAATCAGTTGTGCTAAAACTCTTTCTGTTACTTGCATACCTTGGTCCATCAGTTTGATACCTCTGAAGTTGCTTCTGGAATCTCCTTTGCAGCAGTTGATGACAATACTGCTATGCCAGTCATTGGGTATGACAGCACCCTGTACTACCTTGTTGACTATGTAAGTGACTAACTTGAACTCTACTTTCCCAGAGATTTTTAGCATCTCAGCAACTATCCCTGATGTCCAGCATCCTTCCCCACCTTTATATCCCTGATGGCCATTTCTACAATATAACTGTCCTCTTCCATAGCTGGCCCCTCTTCCTCCCCCACATTCTCCATATCAGTAACCTCTCGTAATAACATTTCCAAGCCTCTTTCTTCTCAGCGTCGGTGAGAGCAAGTGTTCTGCTGTCATTCTGAACACACTTTTCTCCAATAACATCTTGATCCACACAGACACACTGCAGAACACCTCTGATCCTCTGATCCACACAGACACACTGCAGAACACCTCCCCCCACCTCTGATCCTCTCGTTGGAGAACATTGACAAACCTCTTGCTTTGAGCTTTTCTCTATGCTATGTAAACCCGACATCTAGCTTCTCTTTTAGCTACTTGATGTTTTTTGCTGCCCCTTTTCTTCCAGTCTTTCCAGGCCTGCCTTTTAGGTTTTATAACTTTTTCTACAGTACTATTCCCCCCATTATGTTGCCTTTCGTCTGGCTGATATCTTGCTCTAACCACAGATCTCATCCATGACCCACAGCAGGTTGTCGCGTAGAAACTCCATGTTATACATCTCTCTCTCCTCCTCCCTCTTGTCATACACATCACACAGAACCTCTCTGAATCTATGTTTAGCAGAGGGATCTTTAAGTATTCACACCTTCCTTCTCTAGATTGTCTTTTGTATCTGAGTCCATACAGCTCTTACACTGAAGTCACTAATCACTAGTCAATGTTGAGTGTACATTCTTCTCTGGAGAAAGACAATAGCATTCACAACCATCTGTCTATCCCATTTCCTGGTTAGTATGAAGTCTATCTAGCTTGTGTGTTCGCCTGATTGGTAGGCGATCATGTGGCTGGTTGGTTTCCTGACGTTAGTGTTGTAGATGGTTAAGCCATTTATGTTACAAAACTCCTGGAGTTTTGATCCCCACCTCATTCCTCATACTGTATCTATACACCATATGCTCCAGAGTAGCCATCATCGCACATAGCTAGATGTTTCCACCTAACCAGCCCACTATTATGTGCAGCACTAACATGATATGCATTAGTCCTGTGTACGTAGTAAGAGTTTTCCATTATATTTGTGTCTGTCATGATTTGGCATGGTTTTACTGGCTCGGTGCCCTTACAAACCACTTCACAATATGGTCTAAGGGCATTTTATCATTCCACCAGCACTAGAGAAATTGAATAGTCTGTCAGGACTAAAGTGTGCCCTCTACACTGTCAGCTTTTATTCAGAGTTACTGCTCTCTTAGATGGGTTGCCTTCACTATGGCTTATGGAGTCCACATCTCCTCTGTGCAACTACTTATTCAAAGTTACTGCTCTCCTAGACAGGTTGCCTTCATTGCAGCTTGCAGAGTCGAGTCCCAGTCGTCCCCATCAATGACAAAATATATCGAGAAGCTAAACATTAAAGAGCTACAGATAACTAAAACAAGGTTAATAAATTTATGATGCCTGCTAGAATTTCATTTACTTGGTTGTTGTTGTTTAATCACAGGCCAGCCTTATTTTCTCATCTTAATTTTTTTCAGACATAATGTCTCTGGGTCTACATTATCTAATGTGCACTCCCTTCTCTAAAATGGTAGGGTGTAATTTGAAAAAGATTCGGCTGCTATCTCTAGCAGATCGAATATAGAGACTCCTTTGTTGGCTCATTCATCATTTGGTGGTTGTTGTTTAGCCCAGTTTAGCCCTGATTGAGCAGACCTATGATCAAAGGTATTCCAGCCATGACCATACAATCTTTTTCCTATGTGCAGAGAACCCAGGACCACATTATCCAACGTATTATTTTTTACGACAGTCGGGTGTGATTTGAGGGAGATTTTGCTGCTATTTCTAGCAGATCGAGTGACTATGTAAAGGCTCCCTTGTTGGCTCATTCATTATTTGGTAGCATAGGGAGGTGAATGAGGTAGAGCTGGTGCTGATGGTACAGAGACTAAAGAGATGTATATTAAATACTCCCATTGCTGCTTTACACTTCTCAGTTCAAATCCAATTGGGGTTGATAATAATGTTCAACCTACAGGAATTGATACATTATAGTAATAAACTATATATATAGCATCATTGTTACAAAAAAAAAAAAAAAAAATAAGGTTTGGAATATTGAAAAAAAAGTGCAGGTAGTTCTTGACTTTACGAGTTAATTCATTCCTAATTATCGCTTGCTAATCGAGAACTTGTAAAGTGGGAGGCTGGGGGTTGCTGACTCATGCCAACGCAATTTGGCCTTTGGTGCAGCTGACAGGCCTATTCATCTGCTTGGACATCATTTTTGGGCAGCACGCATTGAGTTCCATGAAAGTTTTTAAACATTTTTTTTTAAAAGAAAAATTATTTATTTTTACCACAATTCTTCTAAGGATATAAACTCATAAATTAGAAGTTTGGAAAGCAATAACAACCTGTAATTGTTTCACAGGACAAGAATCATCACAACAGTAATAGAGAAATATATAGAAAAAAAGATATATTTGTAGTCCATGGGAGAAAAAGATTTTATTTTCGGAAATAATAAATATAACTGAAACAGACTTCAATTGTGTACAATGTCCCAAACTGTAGCTGTCCTCAAACTAATACTAATCAACATTTAATCAATATATTAAATGTTACATATAATTTTAATTATCCAAGGTTATTTTCATTATTATAATAATTAATAACACCACAAATGTATGAAGCAATGTTCTGAAAGAGACTGGTTCAAAACAACTTTAAATCCCTTCTAATTCTAAAACTGCAGGAGAAAAAAAAAATTTTTTTTTTGGTCTTGCAGCAAACTTTGATAAATCTATTTCCAGAAAGTGAATGTCTCAATGAATATTTTGTCCTCATGAAATAAATGACTAATTTACTTTCAGACTTCATATACAGAACACACAAAATTTCAGAAATGTCCACAATCAATGGAGGAAGAAGGAAATTGAGAAAGACAAGAGCAACAACACATCAGAGATAAAGCACCTGCATACAATATATATATATATATATATATATAGATAGATAGATATATAATAAATTAATGGCTAAAGATTTTAATATAAACAATAATAAACATTATACTTTTTGTGTTTAAAAAGATATGTTTAATATTCTTTTATACATACATACATACATATATTATATATATATATATATATGTGTATATATATAAACATATATTATACACACACACACAGACAGACACACACATATACATATACAATGAAAGTAATCATTATTTCTGCAGGTCTACCGTGCCAAGTTTTACAAGTGTTTGCTACAAAGTTCTTAAAGATTAGAGAAGGTTGACGCACATATTTGCTCCAGGCATAATTCAGTTTCTATATATTGTATTTCTTAGCTGTGATGAATTTGTGGAAACTGAAGAGCTGTAGTTATAATTATACCACACAACAGTATTCTGCTCTATCGGCTGAGGTATTGGGAGAAGCCAAGAGTGGTGTAATTATAATAGTATCACGCTACAGTCCTCCACTCTACCAGCTGAGCTATTCTGAGAAGCTAAGAGCCGTAATTCTTTATTGAGATGAGCAGAAGAAACAGTGCTACATGCTATCAATAACAGCAATCATTATGGTTAAACTAATTCTAGTAGCAAAACTATACTATAAGCTAGTTTATACAAGTATATAATATTTTCATCTACTGTCAGGTGCTGTTAACCATATATATATATATAAGAGAAATAATGCTTGGTGCTAGGAATTTGTTGTGATTGGCATTATGAAGGACAGCTAACTGTGATTGGCATTATGAAGGACAGCTAACTGTCAAAACCTTCAGGCTAACTACACAGATTCTACTAAACAATGTTACTAAAGAGATATGGCCTGGCAGACCCGTCTAAGTCCTGCAAACTTTGTCTTGTAAAGCTTTGTAAAAATTGAGTGAAATGATGATGATGAATATGTACTTTTATTTAGTTCATTCTTGAACATTTGATGGTTTATAAAAAATTAGGAATTTATCATACATGCAACTTAACAGAAGACAAAAAAACATTTCAGTCTCGAGAACTTGATAAATAATTTCAGATTTCTTTAGTAGATCTAGTAGGAAATGTTTTCTTAGCTTTATATCTCTACTAGCACAGCTAGTTAATATTCTCTCTATTTTTATGCAACATTAAATATATTTTATCACTTAAATCAATAAAATAGCTTCAGGTTAACATGAACTTCAAAATATTCACAAACAGGCATTGCGCTGAAATTTGAAAGATGAACTGTTTAAATTTTGTAACTGAAATCATGATAGCACAATCAAGTAATCTTTGTACATTCCACCAGAAGTCAAGAGTCTGGTAGGTCTGAGATATATCGTAATAGTATACATATTGGTTGACTATTTAACAACAAAGCTTATGCTTCTTACAGACACCACACACATTTAGTTGGTTTTTTTAAAACCATTGATTAAATATTTTCAAAGAATCAGAATTGGTCACAGCTTTAAATGAATACTGAAGTTGATACGATGAGAAGAGTTTTCTGTACAGTCTATAAAATTTGGTTTAAATAGCATACATTGTATTGTAATAACATTTCGAATGAAGATTTAATAATTCTGAGAGTCAAGACAATGATATATAGTAAAAATTTCTTTAAGGTAGTCGGAGGAGAGGCGGGGGTTGGGGTGGGGGTTGTAGGAGGGAGTCACTAGTATAAATAAAAATAAATAAAAAGATTAGAAATCACAAGCAAGCAAATAATTAGTGTGTAGATTACTTAAGAGCATTCATTTCTTTGTGGTTATAATATCACAGATTGAAAATAATTTTAATACACATACACAACAAAATGTGCAAATTATCGAAATAAATGTTAAAAAACACGTGGTGTGAAATGGAAGCTTAATCTATTTTTGAAATTTCAGTTTTAGTTAAGAATCATTCTTTTCCTCCTCCTTGTCTTCCACATCCACATCATCATCATTATTTTAGCAACAGCCTGAAATTTAGCTAGGCAGTGCTGTTTCAAAATTAAAAATTAACATATAACCGGAAAACAACCCCAATAAAATATTCCTACACAAGGATTGTCAAAAGTAAATAAAAACCTGTAAAATAGGATATATATTAAAAAAAAAAAAAATAAAAAAAAAAAAAATATTTGAATGGAAAATATAAAAATAAATTGGTTGTTTTGGAAATAATATATTGATACAATGAAAGAATATGATATTGGGATTGTAATTATCAGCCAAAGGATATTAGCAATAAAGGTCTGGAATGGCTACAGTAACATTTATATTCCAAGAGAAATCAGAAAACTTATGTTATTCCCAGGTACAATTCTAAAAACATGAATCTGTCAGTTATTCCTATACACGAATTTGTGAGTTACTCCTACATATAGTTCTAGAGATATGAATTTGCTAATTACTCCAAGAAACAGTTCTAAAGATATGAATTTCTGAGTTACTCTCACATACAGTTCTAGAGGTATAAATAAAGGTTCTAGAAAGTGTCTCCATGAATAATTAAACCAGAATTGTAACTCTTAAGATGTAATAATCCTATGGGTGAATCACATCATTGACAAAATATATTGGTGGCTTGTGCAAGTAGCTTGATTCTGTAAGAGGCTTTAGGCATGATGCGAACAGGAACGTGGATAGAAAGACATGGTGTATGGGTTCAGTAGATTATATATAACAGAGAAATGACTTCAGAGTAAGCTTTAATTTAGGAATCAAAGCTTTTTTTTTTATTATTGGCTGACATCAAATATTCCTTTTCTCCTATCATTTGAAACATTTTATATACATTATATGTGTGAGTGAGAGTATTTGTGTATTTGAAATCATTATATATATA
>JAOPJM010361810.1:0-11589 GCA_027124095.1 Muusoctopus leioderma | reverse complement strand
CCGTCCAACCCATGCTAGCATGGAAAAACGGACGTAAAAAGCGATGATGATGATGATATATATATATGTATATATATGTGTATGTATGTATATGTATGTATATATATGTGTATATATATTTTTTTTTTTGTGCATTCACACACACACACACACTCTTTCTTTCTCCACTCTTGCATACAAAGTGTTTGAATATTTAAGAGAACCACTCAAAATATGAAATATGCATTTATTCTGTTCTTCTTTGTCTATTTTTCTCACAGGCTGCAATCCTTAGGTACAATTCTCGCTACAGATTTGTATGGCGATTTGATGGTTTGCGGAAATTTTTTGATAATGTAAGTATGTTGCTTCAGATCTTGGGAATTTGTTCATGGATTCTTTTCTAATGATATGTAATATTTTCTGTGAAACCCTGCCAACATTTTTTCATATTTTTAGTGCATTTATTGTTTGTTTTGATTCCAGATGGAAGAAATTGAATATGAAAGTTTCTTCACAAATCTACTCCCTAAGATAGCATTACTAGCACTTCGACTCCCTTATTTATGTAACCAGGTGAGTAATATTTCGATATATTTAATTCCTTTAAGAAATCTCTACCCACCCAACCCACACAAACTTGGAAAAACAGATGTAAAAATGATGATGATGTTGATGGAAGTTGGGATGTTAAATATCTACATTTGGATCTCTCTTGCCCATTTGCTCATAGCACTCTATCTTTCTCTCCCTTCCATCCTGCTGCTTGTATAATGACAGATTGCAATGCGTTGGATCTGTCCCTATTCAGTCCCCCACTTACCATTAACCATCTGTATTGCTATCATCACTCTTTTTTCCATTCTATCACTCTATCGCATTTCTTTCTTGCCTCTATCACTTACTCTCTCTCTCTCCCATTACTCACCTCTCTATCACTCATTATTGACATCCGTCACTCTTATTCTCTCCTATTACTTTCTCCTATCACCCTCACGGTCATGTTGTTTTTATTCAATACACTTACCAACAACCATCATGTAACTGCCTCTTGGTCATGTTGTTTCTGTTCAATCCTCTCTCCAACAACCATCATATAAATGTCTACCACTCTCTCACTCTTCAATTACTCTCTCTTCTATCATACTCCTGCTCTGGCTCTTTTCCTTTACTTTTTTTTTCTGTCACCTCCTTGCTCCTATCACCCTGGCTCTCTTCTAAAACTCCCTCATCCTCCCATCCAGTTGTGTGGGAAGAAAGAAACAAATAAATGGAGACAATGCAGGGAAGGAGCGACTCTTTTTGTCGGGGGCAAGCCAACCTCTCTTGTGCCAATGAATGAATGAACAGAGACAAGGTAGGGTAGAGAGGACTCTTTAGTCTTGCTTGGAATCAGACAGCCTCTCTGATACCAGTGCCACATTAAAATGCACCCAGTACACTCTGTAAGGTGGTAAGCTATAGAACCCATGCCAAAAATGGAATGTATGAGTGAGACGTGGTCTACAGCCTGTCTAGGCGGGCAGTAATGGAACAAGAACTGACTTGGACTATGATAATCTATCCAACCCATGCCAGCATGGAAAGCGCATGTAAATGATGATAATGATGATGATGGTGATTATATATATATATATATATATATATTTACACGCACACACTAGCTGTTTGTACTCAATATTACTTAGTTAATAATAAAAATCTCTAGCATCTTAGATCCAATCTACAGCAAGCAGCTGTACTATGCATACATTCCAGTTGATAGGAATGTTTTATTATGCACAGCTCCCATAAGTGCAGTGGTTAGTAGAGTAGTTGACATGCTACCTTGCAGTATTTAGTTGTATACCTTTATGTTCTGTGTTCGAATCTAGCTGAGGGGGTTGGTAAAATAAGAACCAGTCAAGTACTGGAGTTGATTTAAATGACTGTTACCTCCCCCCAATATTTCTGGCCTTGTGTCTATGTTAGAAATCAGTCATCATCATCTGGTTGAGCTTGCTTGGATTTTCCGGACTTGATCACGCCACCCATTGTGATCCCAAATAGCATTCGGAAGGGCAGCAAAGCAACATTCCGTATCAGTACAGAGCTCATTGATGAACGTTTTTACTGGACAGCCAACCCGTATATATCTGTGTCCATAGGAGTACATCACTAACGAGTTTTTGTTTAGCTCTCCAGCAATGTCCTGCAAAATGCATGTCTCCTTTTAATGACATCAGTGATTGTAGGAAGATTGCCATATAGTCTTTCTTTGGTCGATGCTTTTTCCAGGATATATTCAGAATGGCTTGTAACATACGGCTTTAAGCGCCATCAAGACTTGCCTCCAGGTGTTTGGTGAGTATCCAAGTAGTGGAACTGAACAATAGCACCGATTCCACAGTGGCGGGGAAGAATCCTCTCTTAAGATCATCTGATAGTGATAACTTCCAGAGAACATTGAGGCATTCAAGAACAGCCCATGCTTTTGCGAGACAAATTTTTACATCTTTTTCTGTGGATGTGATAAAATCAGTATTATCAGATAACATGTGTAATGTTATACAATTTATAAAACATGAAATACTTGAACTATTATTTAATAAAAACGAATCATCATACTAATTTTTTAATTGGTGTAAGTTAAAAAGTGCAGTTCATTAAAAAATTCCTTAAAAATTGAAAATGTGACATAAACAAAGGAATAATTATAACTTTGATAACAGCAATAATAATTTAACAATACATCTGATCACTATGAAAAAAGTACAACCCATTCGTAGTGACTATTGTGTTGTTGTTGTTTAGTTCTCCCACCAGGTCATCCCTTACTGAGCAATCCTGTGATCAAAGATATTCCAGCTGTGACCATCCCGTTTTTTTTTTTAAGACCGTAGGGTATGAAATGAGGGAAGTTTTGGCCACCACGTATAGACTGTCGTTGGCTCGTAACTATTGGTCTCAGCAGTACTAAATCTATTTTTAACTCTGGCTCTCAAACTGTGTTTGCTTAACAATACATTAACATTACAAGACAATTGTGTGTATGTATGTGGTGTGTAAACAAAGGCATTAACGTGTGTATATTCTCACTACAAATATAATCAACAGAAACTCCATAACATCTTCTTAAATGATTCATTTTGATATAGTTAGTTAATTACAATAAATACACAGAAGAGAAGAGGCAAATAGGTTTATTTTAGATCTAGAATAAAAAATGATGGAAATCTAAATGGAGATGCTGACACTCTGCATACAAATAACTTCAATTTGGCAGATATTCCAAGTATGTGTTGGTTCCCTAGTACCCAAGATAATGGCTAAGACTTAAATGGAGTGCTTCAGGGTTATTCTTTTTTAAAATTTTATTTAAGGAGTGTGTGTGGTGGTGGTGGTGGTGGTGGTGGGCATAGTATTAACAGGCCGTCCTAAACTGGTGGTGTTGATGCAGTTGATATTCAGTTTTAGCTTCTATAGGATGATGTCTACAGGGAAACTGTGGATAGGGTGCAAATACCAGGCTTTAATATGCTGCATGATTTAACACCAACACTTGCTCTTTGAATGCCTTTAATGGATTTCACTCTGTTCTAAGTATTCAGACTAGACACATGGTTCCTCACTTTGCTGTCAATGATTTTCCTTCAGACATTGTTCTGCAGATGTTCAGGCCGGGCATTAGTTGCATCAACCTCACCAGTCTAGGGAAAGTGCCTGAAAAGGTCATACGCAGTGCCCCTTCATCCCTGACTCATCATCATCATCATCATCATCATCATCATCATTGTTTTTATGTCCATGTTTCCATGCTAGCATGGGTTGGATGGAGATTTCTTGAGGCAGTATTTAGTATGGGAATCCTACCACCGAACAGCCGGGTATTTTGTTATTTGGAGATATAAAAAAACTCACTGGCCGATCGATAAATGGTGTCTAGCTATGACAAGTATACGCATGCACACACACACACACACACACACACACACACACACATATATATATACATATATGACAGGCTTCTACAGTTTCTGTCTACCAATTTCACTCACGAGGCATTGGTCGGCCTGAGGCTATAGTAGAAGACAATTGCCCAATATGCCATGCAGTGGGACTGAACCCGAACCCACATGGTTGTGAAGCGAACTTCTTAACCACACAGCCATGTTTTGGTTATTTTATAGGGATGTGATCACCATAAAATATCACATAACAATATAATAACCAAAACTCATGATGGAGCACTAAAACACAGAGATTAGCCAAGCCACATTGATGATACCTTTGTTTTAACTAGTAGCATGATACTGACGTCTAAACCATTCTATCATATATGAATTCTGTACCTCCATACAATTCATTACCTGATGTACCAGTGCAAAGCACAGAAACTTATGTCATACTTCCATGAATCAAAAGCCAACAACCCAAAGAATTAAACCTTCCTTACAACTTTCGCCATTCCAACAGAATCAAGAGAAACATCATCAAAGTCTACAACATCAAAGCAGAAACAATATGTCACCTAAAACAAGTACCTATCACAAAGTACTAATCACCCAACCTGCTAAAAATAGCAGGCAAATTTCCTCAAATCACACCCTACCATCTTAAAAAGGAAGGACACATTGCACAATGTAGTCTTAGATATACAAAAATATGGAATAATCACAGCTGAAACACCTTTTATCATAGATCTGCTCAATCAGGGCTGACCTGAAGTTAACTCTTAACATCTTGTTAAAAAATTCTTAAGTCATGTAATTATTGAGCAGAAAACACCTACAAATGGTGTTTTTTGCAGCTTATCTATTATGAAATTAACAGATAGGAAGCACAGGTGCTTGAGGTGTTCTCACACAAAAATATTTCACTTTCACCACATCTATAGTTGAATGATACGTATTAATTTGATGATGTGGTGCCGTGTGGAACCATGTCCTACAGGACGTTAAGAGTTAACTTACATTGGGATGAGGTGATTAGATCAGGTCTCTTCCCATATGCATGGCTCTAGCAGGACATGAGATAAAAGGGTGCAAGGAAATATTTTGTTGCACATAGTCATCCATGCATTATCAGCATGGATAAATAAAGAGACATAAACCAACAAGGATGCCTATTCGGTTGCTCAAC
Organism: Muusoctopus leioderma; assembly: GCA_027124095.1. Lineage (NCBI taxonomy): Eukaryota > Metazoa > Mollusca > Cephalopoda > Octopoda > Octopodidae > Muusoctopus > Muusoctopus leioderma. The sequence goes on along the minus strand of JAOPJM010361810.1, from coordinate 6,489 downwards.
CTGCTAGAAATAGCAGTCACATCTCCTCCAAATCACAGCCTGCCATCTTTAAAAGGAAAAGACTCATTGGATAATATAGTCCTAGATACACTATAGCTGCATATAAAAAACAGGATGGTCATGCCTGGAATGCCTTTGAACATAGAATAGCAGCCAAATCTCCCTCAGATCACATTAGTGGCAATGATGGCTTCAGTCATTGGTTCATGTTATTATGTCTCAAGATGTTAGTAGTACAAGATATTAGTGGTAGAAATTACAAACCTGGTGTCAACAAATGAATAAATTTATGTCATCATTTTAATTAATTTTTTTTTTTTATATTAACATAAAGTATGAGTGAAAACTTTCTGAGAAGACTGTCTTTTGATTGTTGTTGTTGTTGTATAGCTCCAGGACAGCTCTGATTGAACAGACCTATGGCATGCAGGTAGTCATCCAGATGACTAGGCATGGCCCACAGTTCTGTTATTCTGGATAACCCAGGCCTCTGCTTAGCTGAAGACCACTCTGACAATGAAGGAGCCTTTACACAGTTGCTCACCCTGCATTAATTATCAGCCAAATCTCCTTTGAATTTTACACTACTGTCTTAAAATTGGATTAATATATTGGATAAACCTAAATATAATATGCCAGAAAAGAGGACCGGACTGTTATGGCTTGAATGCCGATCAAATGATATGAGTTCAACTCACAAACCTCTCTTCTGATCATCAACACAGGTAAAGTGCAAAGGTTTTGCTTTTGGCTGTCCGTAAATATGAATATACAGGACATTTAATGATTAATTCAGTCACTTAAGCATATGAAATTGTCTGAAATCATTTCAAATTGAATGCTTTGTTAGTTGTCTTCAATAAATGAAAGAAGCCAACAAGGGATCTTCTACATGGTCACTCAATCTGCTAGAAATAGCAGCCAAATCTCTCTTAATCACACTCTACCATCTTTAAAAAAAGGAAGAACATGTTAGATAATGTAGTCCTAGATACACTGTATCTGAATAAAAGATGGCATGATCACGACTAGAACACATTTGATCATAGATTTGCTTGCTCAGAGCTGACAACAAATGTCTCTAAACCTCTTTTACAATTTACTGTTGAATTACTTACAAAACCTTGTTGTTGTTGCCGCTCTCATTTTGTTTACTTTAATACATGGTGCAATACTGATACCCTTTGTCATTCCTACTCAATTACACACCAATATCTTGTATTTACCTAGTAGCCTTAGTCAAGAGTGTAGCTAGTTGAGATATTAGGGTATTGGACAACTAACCAAGATATGTCATATCCTGTCACCACCAGTGTGTTCTGTCCACAGACCAGACAGTCTGAAATAGTCCAGTTTGCCTAGCTACATGGTTTTAAATTTCACTATAAGCAGAACAGTAGCAGCACTATAAAGATTCACAAATATTTACATTGTTAGTTTTCAGTCCTAAGTTCAAGTTCTCTAGTGGGTCTGGAGAAAGTAATGCGGAAACTATTTGTGTATTCCTCTCCTGAATCACTAAGTGAAGATCTGGTCTTCAGTGGTAACTCATCACTACCACCACCACCACCACCACCTATGTCTTTAGATTCTGTGATATAAATGAACTATCCTATAAAATAAAAATCAGGGGTTTAGTTTCAGATAAAAATTTAGAATGAAATGTTTAAGACTGATCCCGATGTTTTGTGTCCGGTAAAAGTAACAGAGAAAGCAGCGAATTGGCTGAGTTGTTAAAGCATTGGACAGAATGCCTTGTAGTATTTTTTTCGGCTCTCTGCACTCTTAGTTCAAATCCCGCTGAGGTCTACTTTACCTTTCATCCCTGTGTGGTCAATAAAATAAAGTACCAGTCAAGTACTGGGGTCGATTTCTTCTCTCTTCTCTGTCTGTCTGTCAGTCTCTCTCTCTTTCTCTCTGGAAGAAATTGGCTGTTGACCTGGAAAGGGATGGGTTCCTCCAAGTTTAAATGCCCAAAACTTGCTGTATGTCACGACAGTGCCCCTTCAACTCCATCAGGAGTTAAGGGCTCAAGGAAAAAGTAACAGAAGAAAGTAAGTGATAAAATTTAATCCTGTCACCCTGTCCAAATTATGCCAACATAATCAGTAGGATGGCTATCAATTGAAAACCAGTTATGAAATCATGATGCAAAGATTATGTGTTCACATAAATCTATGTATAGACATAGTTTACATGAAATGACAACATTTAAAATCAGAAACAGACAAAAGTAGACAAAATACAAAGAGACAGACAAATAATGTATTTCCATGTAAGAAAGTATAGTATCATATTTATATATTCCTTGAAAAAGTAGAATTTACTCAACATCCTATTTAATTTGTAAGTAGAGATAGTGTGTCATTCCTTTACTCTCACTAATCTGACTACATACTCTAAAAGGATAGTTTAAAGTTAACCCCAGTAGGATTTGAACTCAGTCTATAAAGAATGTAACTAAGTATTGTAAAGCATTTAATAAAATGCACTCCAACTCTTGTCTCCTCTCTCTGCCTTTTATACTGCTACTACAGTGGCCTCTACTCCTTGGAGTTGGTTGGTCTTGTGCCACCTCAACTCAGGCACTCCTGACTCACTCATCTCTCCTCTTTTTACACATATTGTGTCCATCCCCTACCCTAACCCAAGCCCTGCATTTAACCACTTTGCTAAGCCCTTTTTTAGAACGTTGGCCCTTTAAAATCCCTCACAAACTATGTTTTTCCTGCAGCTGTCAACTTACATATTCAAGAGGAACATTGACCACGTCAATCCCACTGGTCTTGGAGGGCTGCGAAAGCTATGTGCACATCGCCTTAAAAAAAATAAAAGTCCTGTTTCCTCAACCACCTCACTAACCTAATCCTTCTTAATATTGATTTCTTTCATCTAGTCATAGGGCATTTTCTCTATTTCTTCCTGGCTGCTGTTATCAACTCAGTATATTACTGGTATGTATGTTTTTTATAAACTCTAGAAGGCTGAACAGCAAAGCTAACCCAGGTAGGATTTACACTCAGAATATAAATAGACAGAAAAAAATATTGCAAGGTGTTTAGATCAATGCTCTGCCATTTCTGCTAATTGAATGTTCTGTCCCATCTTATTCATTTATTATTGTGCAGGGGAAAGGTAATGTTAATTAAATCAATATACCTAGTGCTTATTTTATTTATCATAGTAAGATAAAAAGCAAAGTTGGCCTCGGCAGGATTTGAACTCAGAATGCAAAGGAACAATACTAAATATTGTAAGGTCTACTGCTCTACCATTTCTGTTGCTCCACTGCTTTCATACTTTTTTCTCTTTTTTAATATTAAAAAAAGGCAACAGCAATTACTTAAGAAATGGATAGAATTCATGGTGGCAAGAGTAAAATATTTTGAAGAATAGCTTGTCAGTATTTCATCTAATCTGAGAAAATGAACATTATCAAATAAATTTTAACTTTATACCTCACCCATTTACTTCAATCTAACTGTATACCACACCCATTTACTTCAATCTAACTTTATACCACCCCCATTTACTTCAATCTAACTTTATACCACCCCCATTTACTTCAATCTAACTTTATACCACACCCATTTACTTCAATCTAACTTTATACCGCCCCCATTTACTTCAATCTAACTTTATACCACCCCCATTTACTTTAACTAATCGAGCTAATGCAGGAGCCTCTACATGGTCGATTGTCCTGCTAGAAATAGCAGCCAAATCTCCTTTGAATCACTCCCCACTGTCTTAAAAAAAAGAAAGACGCGTTGGATGATGTAGTCCTAGATACAGTGTGTCTTAAATAAAAAGACTGGGGCTAATCAACATATCAACAACAACTTTAATTATTTGCTTACTATGATTTACAATTTTTTTTTTATATACGTGATACTCATCTCCATAAGTTCTGTCAGCAACATGTAAAAAAACTTCTGCAGTTTATTTCAGCAGATTTTTCTCAGTATCATGGAAAGATATATATAGTAGTTGAAATTAATTTGTGGACTAGTTGAATCTGAAGCATGACTTCTTTTCATGTGTCTCTGACTTCAGTCATTTGTCCCATAACCTCTGTCTTAAGTCATATCTAAGTATCTAACTTCAAGTCTTCCTAGGTCGTGTCTATATGGAATATGTTTTAGTCAACCATGAAATATCATCAGACTGCAGGAATATGATGGTTTTTGGTTTTGTTGTTCAAAAGATGTAAAGATGTAATTTCATGGGTTTGTTTTCTTGGTGATTTTGTTTTTTGGTGATTTTGAATACGATTAAGTTGTCCAGTCCCCAATGTAGGAAGCATTCAAGATCTTTGTTCATGGAGGATTTGTATGTTTGGTAGATGTTGAAGATGCACATGTCTGAGAAATAAAGGAATAAGTATGAATGGTGTCAGTGTGTAGGGTTTAGTGATGAGAGAGAGTGTAGGTTGTTAATGTAATGACAGTGGAATTTAGGAGAGTTAACCAAACCCTGAGGTACACCTGAGTTAATACAACCTTACTAGTAGTATTATCACATGTTGTCTAAACAGCCTTGATAAATCTAGACTCTTTTTTGCCTACCAAGAACTTTGTCTATGGGAAATTCTCAATGCTGATGTATCTTGTCCCAAGTTTAAATAGCATCAAGCAGTCAAATACAGGCCTGTCTTTTACATGAATTTATTTCTAATAACAGTAACTATTTTCTTTTAACAAGTGCAGTTTTCATGTTGCCTCATGAGTAAAGGGGATAGGAAGGGGTAGAGAGAGAGAGTGAGTGCATGAATGTGTGGCAGGGCAGAAATTCATGTACAGTATGCAGGAGGGGGTGATGATGAAGCATACACCTTCTTAACTGTATGAGTCACGGTAACATTGCAAGCATGCAGTATATGAAAGACATTGATTAGTCAGTGAGATGCTGAAGAAAAATTCTATTAGGTTGTGGTGCTATTAGGACAATTAGCCCTCTGGACCTTATTCAATGGAATCAATGTGTCAGCTTGAAATGATTAAAGCAGGGAATTTACAGGCTGGCAGACTACTACCAGAAAATTGGCAATCAAAACCTTTTGATTGCTGATGTTATTTTTGTTTGTTTTTGTTTTTTTCTTCCAATTCTATGTTATTGATGCAAATAAAAGTATTAGATGTTTTCAGACAACTTGATTAATACATATATATGACTTTTCCAAGTGTTTACTTATTCAACACTATTTAACTTTGATAATCTAATAGAAACCAGTATTTCTAGTGCCAGTTGGACATTAGTTAGTTAACCTGTATAAAACTTTTCAATAGCAAAGCTGCTAGATGTAATGACTTAACTTTTCTACCAGTAAATCCTCTTGCTAATGTGCTAAACCTCTCTCCAATGCACAATATCTGGTTGGAGATCAAATTACTGCTCCATACGACCGACTGCAAATCTTTTTGTTGATGTTTTTAACCATTTTAAGATTACAGCTGCTGGCAGCACCTATAATGGCTACTAAGTATAACTCAAACCAACAAGGAAGCCTCTATGCAGTCACTCAGCTTGCTAGAAATAGCACCTGAATATCCCTCAAATCATACCATACCATCTTAGAAAAGGAAGGACATTAGATAATGTAGTCCTAGATACCCTAAAACGATGATGGCCATGACTAAAATGTCTTTGATCATAGATCTGCCTAATCAGAGCTGATCTTAGGGCTAAATAACAATAACAACAAGATATAACTAATATAACTGTAATCTATACTATATACTAATCTAACTGTAATCCTGTTGATTATCAGTGAGTTAACCCTTTCAAATTTTCCTTTTAACCATTTTAGCTAATCTCCTTGACACTCGAGGTGCTGGTATTTGAATGCTGCCTCCACTAGATTGGCCGAGTAAATCATCCTTGCTGAGTTTTAAGCCATGTAATCGTGGGCCCTGAACTCATTACTGACAGATCCAAGTTTTGTTACTCTTACCTCTGCAGCAATGCAGATGTCCATTTTAATAATAGCATGCGGCATTCATGATGGCTGGTGTTTACAGCTGTCATGGCGGCTTTTCTTAGCGACTATTTAAGCTGCAGGCGCCATAGCAGGAATACTTTCAAGAGTGCTTCAGAGAGAGGGAAGAAGAGAGAGAAAGAGAGTGATCAATAGTGTTCTGACTGTCAGACGAGTTCTGTGACCTTGTTTATACTGACAGAGGTTCCTGGTGTTGCTACGGCTACTTTGCAGCTTTTGTTATCATTTAAACATACATGCATGCATATGTATATATATGCCAGCATTGAGTGATTCTATACCACCTGGAGTGTTGTTATGCCTATTGATCAGGTGGGAGGAGGTGGCCGACTCAAGCTTCAAATTCTCTATTCATTTTATAATTAGATTACTATTGCAATCGTCATAACATAGTGAAGGGCATTTATATTCTGTAGTGTGTGCAATAATCAACTTTGAAATATTTCTTTTTGTCTGATTTCTGTACTCTCTCTCTCTCTCTCTCTCTCTCT
>JAOPJM010361700.1:0-11589 GCA_027124095.1 Muusoctopus leioderma | reverse complement strand
TTGAGGTCTCTGGGTGAGACTTGGAACAGCTCGTATAAAACAAAGCAATACCAAAACATAATAATAATAATAATAATGATTTCGTAATAAAAGAAGTTTCTCAAGAGTTCAAATGTTTTTAACTTCAACTCCTGAGAGAGAAAAATGTTATCTCTTAGAAAAGTTAGTCAGTTTATAGATAAGGAATGTTTTTAAGATTTTGTGGTTGCATGAGATTATCAGTTTGGATCTATTATCTAATAGTCACAGGCTTTCATTCTCCTTTGTACAGTTGAACAATCTTTATGATGTTCCATCTAATTCTAATAGATGTGTTATTTTCTTTTAATTTCCAAATGAAAGCCGATAAAGAGGTTGAATTTCATCAATCAAAGTTCCAAAAGAAATGAGTATGATAGGTAAGACCAATATAAACTTTATTAATATTAGTTGTTTGGACAGTACATTTGTAAACTATGCTCTTATCTAAACACTTCGAATCTAAAGGACATATATATGTGTGTTCGTATATATATATATATATATTTCCATACTTAATCAGTATGGTTGGTGACAGGAAGGGCATCCGACCGTAAAATGCTACCTCAAGAAATCTCCACCCAACCCATGCTAGCATGGAAACACTGACGTAAAACAATATATATATATATATATATATATATACAACTACATTATCTTACAAGCCAATGAGGGAAACCTATGCAATCATTCAAGTGCTAGAAATAGCAGCCAAATCTCGCTCAAATCACACTCTACATCTTAAGAAAAAGACACATTGGATAGTGTAGTTCTAGATACAGTATGTTTGAAAAAAGTGATGGGATGGTCACTGTTGGAATACCTTTGATCATAGGTCTACTTGATCAGGGTTGACCTGGGGCTAAACAACAACATCACCCTAAAGTAACACATCTGGTAGATTATAGATAGCAAGGTAAGGAATCAACTGAGTTAATTGATGGTGGTGGAGGTAGTGGTGATGGCATTTGTGATATTAGTACCGTCAATTTCACTTAATTGCATCACATCACTGATAGTAATTCTTTAGGCAAATCACGCCACCCAATTTAACACCACATCCTGGCCCATGGGTGCCTTTAGCAGAGTTTGCTCTGTTGCAAATATTTGGACTAGGCTTCCAGCAGAGGGTTATTGTAACCTCACGGTGCACTGACACGTTCTACACTTCCCTACATGCCAAAAAATAATACTAAACCTGCTGGACAATTCTTCCCCCTCTCTCTAAAACCCCTGAACTCCATTCCAATCTAGACCCCACACATCACTTCTTACTAACACACAGACCACACATCCTATTCCACTGCAAGATAAAAATCTCTCACTCTTTATCCATAGTCCATCTCTGCTGTCCAGGTTACATTCTGTATTCAAATTTTCCTCTGCAAGGTGATGTCTGTGCAAATGTAGATTCCACTCTCTCCACCACTCACCACTCTTACCTGGATATCAGCAACAATGACTTCCAGTTACTCTGGCTCAAAGTCTCCCTCTCTCACTTCTCCACATACATCTGCTTCCTGTGCCACTCTTCAAACTCTTCCAACAACCAACAACTCTTTGACCATATCTCTTTTCCTGCATCAAGGACATCTATCTCACTTCATCCATCTCTAAAGTCATAGTTCTCAGTGATTGCAGTGCTCACAACTATTCTTGGCTCTCATTCTCATCCCATACTGATGATACCAGTGCAGAAACCAAATCTTTCATAATCCCCAACTCCCTACATCAATTAGTTTCATCCTCTACATATATCCCTGACCGACACACAGACACTCTAAATACATTTGATCTCTTTCTCACCTCCAAACCCAACCTCTACTAGACCATAACTGTTTCTGCATCTATCAGGTCATCCAACCACTGCCTTATTGCGACTATCCATCATACCTCCACAAACTATGCAATGCCCTCCACCTCCTGGACCCTAAAGTACCTCAAATCAGTTGACATGTCAGAGTTCCACCAATTCTATACTAACTATCCCTGGCAGCACATGTGCTTCAACCCTGATCTATCAGAAACAGCTAGGTAGGTGACTAAAACAATCCTCTCAGACATGTCCCGCCACATCTCAAACACAGCCAAAGCTCACTACCAAAAGGATCTCTACCAACTTTGCAGATGTTTCCTTTCTTCCACTTGCTCAACCATGATGGATCTGTAAGCAGTACGTACTCCCAAGGAGAAAGCCTCCAGATTTGTTACCTATTTTCTATTCAACTCCACACTGCATAAATCTCCTCCAAAATTATCCCTTTCCACTCCACCAGGCTCATCACCATGCACATGTACATACCAAATATGAAAGTACCTCCAGTCGCTACAAACCAATGAGGCCACCAGTCCAAACAATGTCCCTTCCATTACCCTCAAATGATGTTAACCCCTATCCTTACCAAACTCTTCAATCTCTCTCTCTCTCTTCAGAGATATATCCCCAGCTCTGGAAACACTAAAGTGTGCACCTTTTACTAAGAAGGGCAACCCCTCTGACCCTAACACACTCACTTACAATATCTCAAAGATAATGGAGACAGACATTAACAATGACATTCTCCAATACCTTGAATCTCTCACACTCCTTAATGGCCACCAGAAACACTGGAGACCTACTCTCCAATGTCACTCACTAGTGAGCTCTTGGCCTCCAAGAAATTTGGTAAAAACAGTGTTATTACACTTGATATCAGCAGAGCATTCAACCATGCCTGGCACAAGAATCTCCTAGCAAAACTGTCCACCTATAGGCTCCTTCCAACTCTCTTGTAGCTTGAATTGGTGGCATCATGTCAGATTGCACCATCATAGCGTGTGCTTATGGAACTCTCTCTGAATCACACTATCAACTTTGGTGTTCTCCAGGCTTTCATTTTGTCCTCCCCACACTATTCCTCCTATATATGAACGACCTGCTTGCCAAGACCTCCAACAATCATCTTACACAGTGTAGGAGCCCACTACTACACAGACGATACCACTCTTTATTCCTGCTTAACCTTCTGTATCCAAGTGTCATTCACATGCAATCTAAATACCCCACATCTAACTTCCACTGACTCCATGAACAGTGACCTCGAAAATATCCTCCAATGGGGTCATGCCAATCTTGTCTCCTTCAACAGCACAGACACAATCACTTCCCATATCAAGATAATATTATCGCCTCCACCCCCTAAACATAAGCAGAATGCAACTAGATCCATCAAGGTCACAGCAAATGCTAGGCCTCACCATCATCAAGGATCTCTCCTGGTGAACGCACACACTCAACACAGCAAGGACTGCACCAAAGACTGGCCTTTCTCTTCAGGGCCAGAAAATACTTCACCCCCAACTACTAACCCTCAACAAAGACCAGGTGAAACCCACAATGGAATACCACTCCCCCATCTGGGATGGTGCTGCAGCTACAGACATCCTAGTCTGCATCCAAAGAAAAGACACTTGACTGATTAGTATCAAGTTGCTCCCAAACACACTCCATCCTCTGGCTCATAGATGTGCTGTCACCTCTCTCTACTTTTTCTATTGCTACTACAGTAACCTCTGCTCCTCAGAACAAGCTAGCCTCGTGCCACTTTCACTCAGGCACTCCCAACTCACTTATCACCCATACTGTATCTCAACCCCAGACCCTGCACTAATTACTACACCCAATCCTTCCTCCCCGGAACGTCGTCCCCCCCTGGAATTATCTCCTTGCACATGTTTTTCCTGCAATCGCCAACTTGAACGTTAACCACATCAATCTCACTTGTCTTGGAGGAGCTGCGAAGGCCAAGGACACAGCCTCTTCCTCCAGAACAAGCTAATAAATTTAAAAAAAAATAAAATTGAATTCACATAGTAAGTGATAAATTATGAGATTTCAGTATATTGTCAGTATTAAGGTATTGTAGCTATATTACACATATATGCATTATATGATAAAACAGCAGTAAGGTATTGTAGCTATATTACACATGTATGGATTATATGATAAAACAGCAGTAAGGTATTGTAGCTATATTACACATGTATGGATTATAAGATAAAACAGCAGTAAAATGTTTTCTTTATTGGTTTGTTTTTTTTTTTACTTATACTAAGTTTTGTCTGCTCATAATTCACTTATGTTCCACCCAGTCCAGGCTATTTTTTAATTGATATATATCAGCATGACAATTGTTTGACTTATCCTCTATGAGGTTTTTCAATTCCTTTTGATATACTTCAATTACCTTGGTCAGATTCATATGTCCTGGCAATGACTTTCACACACTTTGACATACTTAACGATAACACCTATAGTCTTATAGAATAAGAAAAATGTAATTGGATCAATGATAAGCTAATGCAGTCGATAATGAAAACAACAAAATGATGTCCATCCACCACTTGGTTTAAAACTATTGTTTTACAAATTTTATCTACAATGAACATTTATTAAAGAATTTTATTACACAATTAAAAATCAGATAACAATACATCCAAACCTGAACTTTGATAGCCTTTAATTCATTGAAACTATATGATTAACTTGAATACATATGACTCTTTTACATCAGTTGTTTGTAAACATGAAGTACTTGACTACTATCATTTTAACTCATCATGAAAATGGAAGCCTTTAGAATCACTTTATACTTATCAAATCAAATAAATGTTCAATTTTATGCTACATTTTGCAATTTTTTCTCAAAATTAGTAAAAATATGCTATTAATTGAAATTGACGTCAACTGCATATGCAAGTAACCAATTAATTTTACATACATTTAATGCTAAACGTTTCAGTGTTTTGAAAAATTATGCAATTCACCAAATTATGCAATCATCCATTATGCAATTAAGCGGAAGTTGCAGTAATGTGGAGAAGCAAGAAGAAAAAATAACGTGAGAAAAATGAAGAAGAGAAGCTAACTATGAATAGCTTTCAGCATATTAATATCCTGCACAAGAACTTGACCTGATTAGAGTAAATTACAGTGTTGAGTGATTCTACTTCAAGACCCTAAACTCTGTTAAACAGGCATCTAGAGTTGTCCAGTCATAATGAAGATGTTAATGAAAAAGGAAACAGCCAAAATAATATTCTGAAAAGTTTAAATAAAAAGCCAAATTTAGAACAAGTTTTCCTAACTTTTGTCATACTTTAAACATTCTGGTAAAATTTTCTTGCCTATGATAAGACTTTATTTAACTATGTAATTAATAATTTAAGATATTCTTATTGTGTCTAATATGACAGGCTGCTGATCTACCAGTCAAAGTTCAATGGTTTGTACATCATCACTGACACTGTGCTAAGTACATAACCAAGAGACTTAACACTCAATGATTCAACCCTCTTAGCTATATGTAGGTACTATGAAGAGATACTGCTCAATGTTGTAAGCAGTGAAGGCAGTCTATAACAAAAGTATTTCATTAGTTTATTGTATTGAATTCAAAATCTCAGGACCTAGAAAAGACAACTCACCACATCAATATATACTCCACTGACCTGCTTTAAAATAAAGTTTTTAGAGCAGCCCCAATGACACAATGAGATGCAAGAAAAAGACTTGCTTTTTTGTTTATCATATCAACAATTTTTCAGTTGGTCAAAAATAAGGGATCTGAAAATAGTTACAAGAAATTTCCAAAATGAAGAAAAGCAGCAAGAAACATTACTTTGAAACAGTACAATTTTTTAAATGGTATTTCAGAGAAGGGTCAAAGAAAGTGTTCTATCAGTAATATTTGATTTAAGTTGATACTGTAGCATCTCCCTTGAAGGCTAGATCGACTCGCCCAGTTGTGTGGGCGAAGATTGGATTCTTCCCACAGTTTAGGCATTGCCTCTGGGCAGAGCTATGGAATCCTTTGTCTAGCCTTTCCCGCCAATTCCAGCTCAACACTATAAATAGCCCGCACTCCGGCTTTCTAGTCAGTTAGGCCAACGGACCATGGCAGTACACGATCCGGCGTTGTACGGGTTCTGGCTAACTCGCAGACAGCCACACTCACACACACAGACAAACACTATTCTATGTGTCCTTCCTTTCTGTGTCCCTCGCTATCGACTTCGCCATGCTGTCTCAGCCAACGCGGCTACGAGATATCAACTGGCAACTCTTTGGCTGGCTTCCACTGCAAGCGAAGGACGTACAAAAGCTAGCTCTTCACCACTGGACTTCGACTCGTTCAGTCGCGTGTGAAACGAACTAACCAAATATACTTCTACGAAGAAGTTCTGACCACACCACTCCTGTGTCCGTCTTGTAATTGTATCGTGTTCCTGTTTACCATTCTGGTAAACCTTCTTAAATGCTCTTTGTATAAACTATGTAAATAAACTATGTATATTTGTACACAAACGTTACCAACTCTTCTACTCCTTTGCTGGCCTTATAATATCACCGACGCATCCACCACAATTCTCCTTCTGGCGTCGCTCGCCTACTATACTATATTTACATCGGCCTATCGACTCGCGGGGCGATAGCCGATCAACATAAACACTTTGAACCCCCCGCTAAAATACAATTGATTTTTTTAAATTTTAATTTTTTAAATTTCTGAGAAGAAACAAGTATATATGGTGTTTGGTTCAAAGTCTGATGAATTATACAAAGGTATATGAGTGCCAGTTGGGATTTAATCAGCAAGTTTAGAGAAGCCATTATAGAGATTGTAAAAAGAGCAAAGGAAAGCACAAAATTGATTGATAACGAGTAATCAATGTGGAATCCACAGGGAAGGATGTGTCTATGGTCAAAGATATTGGTGATTGATTTGGGTACATTTTAGATCCTAGTAGATAACTTACCCACATTTAGCATGGAAACAACATTGCAGTCTTAGAAAACCGGTAATGCCCTGCATTAATTCAGTAAAATTCACAAAATGAAATAAGCTAGTATGTGAAAAAGAGAATTTAATGTTTAAAGTAATAAATTTTTCTTTCTCTGATGAAGGGTCCTACCGGAATCATTAGAATTCTCTTCTCATGCCAAATTTATTGTTTTGTGAACTACATTTAGTATGAGCTAAAATCAATATACTTAGTTATCTCTCTCCACTTTTTCTATTGGATACAGTGTAAACAGTTCTGTTTTCATTTGACCACTTGTTATCTTCAGATCTTAACAAGCCAACAGCCCTGGCTCACTTGCAACCATCATGCTTTTATAATTGTTTTCTCGTTCTCATAATCTTGTTTAACCATATGAATTTGTTATCAAAGACTTCAATTACAAATTCAAGTTCAGTAAAAGTTTTAAATTTAATAAAATCAAATGCATTTTGATAAATCTAAGCTAATATCTATTAAAGATTAATTTAGATTCAGTTGACTAATCCTAGGTAGAGTGTGGCTTTACTCAATTTAAGCTATTCTATCAGCTGTTACATAGATGAAGTTGGCTAAGCTAATAACAGCCACACTGAAGGGCTGATAGTTCATATCACATCACCCGACCTGTTTTGCAGCAAAACATTTTGTATTTTTCACCTCAATGGTACAGTCCATAATAAGCAGCAAAGTCACTAAATATAACTGATGAGTGGTTCACCACCATCACCAACAGAATCTCACATTAGCATCAGACACTTCAGATAAACATTAAATAAAATTATAATATATGGATGTTTGTTTTTATTAATGAAGTTTGTTTGTTTTGTGGTTCTATTTTCTCTCTGATGTCATGATGACATTGCAGCATCATATTTAGATCTTCTCCTTACCATGAGTAATTCTCATACCAAGAACATTACCTAACTCCCTTTTTCATACAACTTCTCTTATAATTGCAAGTATGAAAATGTTTAGGTAAGTTATTATTTACAAAAATTCTTCAAACAACGAAAAAAAATGTTTTTTTCCAAAATTTTACCAAATAAGGAACTAAATATCCTCAATATGGATAATTATTTACTCAGATTGCCAGACATAGGCACACACACAACACATGGGATACATGTGTGCAAAGATACATACAGACACAAATATGAATATACATATACACAGATATGCATGAAGATTCTTCCTTAGAAATATATCATAGGGAAACTGCCACCCTTCCTTCATTTCCCTTCTAACTACTAATTTTCGTCCAGTGATCTAGAACCCTCAGCCGAGGAATGTGTACAATTTAGGGGTACTATATATTATATGTTTATTCTAACTTTCCATCAACAATCACAGTTCATCTGTGTGCAAGGTTAGTTGTGCTAAACATGAATATAGATTAAAATCTCCAATATTACACAAAAACCAGCCAGACTATACACATTCTCATCATAAATCTACATTGAACACTGTGGTTTTTCAACTAATACATACCTATACAACTGTACAAAGTTGCAGAATGAAGTAGTTAAAGCCACTCTGTCTTTCAAACTATCGCTACTATCTTTATAGTAGCTGACCAAGATAGTAATAATAGCTAGTCAAATGGAAACTATGGCTGACCAGTGCAAGCAATGATTAATCTTTTCATGAACATCAGGAGTCACTTCAGCAAGAATTTAGTTCTATTTTTTCTCATGTCTCAGGCAGTGAATTGGCAGAGTCGTTAGCACATCGGATAGAATGCCTTGAGGTATTCATTCCGGCTTACTGCGCTCTGAGTTCAAATCCCACCAAGGTAAACTTTGCCTTTCATCATTTCAGGGTAGATACAAAAAGTACCAGTCTAGGGCAGTGGACTGGCAGAATTGGTTGAGCATTAGATGGGATGCCTTGCAGTATTTCTTCTGGCTCTTTGTTTTCTGAGTTCAGATCCTGCTGTGGCCTACTTGGATAATAGACTTAATCCATCGCTCAGTTTAACACCACCACCTGGCCGTTGGCTCCCTTTGCCTGAGTAATCAGCAGCAGCAATATTGTCTCCCCTGGGGGTTGAGGTTTTGACCGTCAGAGGGAGACAGCAGCAGAACTTCAAGCTGCTAACTCAGTCCTCTTTCCTGTCTAAACTTCAGACAGACTAGACGTGTGAAAACTAGCTTGCTATTCACCTTCAACCTGCAACACAGTAAGACGCTTCTGACTCTGCTACTATCAAGCCACCAGCAACAACAACTACAACTCTGCTACGGTACCTGTCCATTCATTCTATCGCTGTTAAGTATAGCCATCACCTTTCGGCTATATCATCACGATTCACATTGAATCACCATTAATAAATATATATTATATACACAAGCCTTAGTCCTCTCTTTACATCAACAGACCAGCTCACCATCTTCAATACAAGGTATGTCTTAATCTATCTTAATGCATACACCATAAAACCAGTTGACAATAGTAGACTATCGCCCATAGATCTACTAAACTCATCTCAAGTTGTTAAACCTCACAAAGGAAATGACAAAGGAATGTGACAAGTGGCGAGACACCGTGCTGGAGAGGACCCGTCCAACCCATGCACGCATGGAAAAATGGATGCAAAAGTGATGGTGATGATACACACACACACACTGACACACACACACGCTCACTGACACACACACACACACATTACTCTATTTATATCTTTATGTTACCTTTATTTTTGTAATTAATCCCTTACCCATAAATGCTGCAATTGTGTATATATTCTCTTTCTCTCTCTCTTAACTATCTATCTATCTATCTATCTATCTATCTATCTATATTATTCTGTGTGTGTGTGTGTCTCCCTCGTAGCAGCTTCCTCTGTGAAAATTTATTTAATGAGAAAGATATCCTATGCTCAAATTTGGTGGCTCATAAATGTTGCATATCTCCCCATTTCTCAGAGATACCTATGTGTGCCTGTATCAGCTATGCAACTAATTATTATCTTTGCATGTTACTTTTATTTTTGTAGTTAAGCCCTCACCCTTAAATCTGGCAGATTCTGTATATATGCTCTCACTGTCTCTCTCTTGCTCGCTATGTCACTCTGTGTATACCTCTCTCTCCCCTTATTTCACTCTGTGTATGTCTCTCTCTCTTAGTGGCTTCTTCTGTAAAGAATATATTTTATGAGGGAGATACACCGTGTTCAAATTTGGTGGCTCATGAACATTGAATATCTCTTCATTTCTCAGGGATGTCTATGTGTGCCTGTATCAGCTAAGCGATTAACTATTAACCTCTTTATATTACCTTTATGTTTTGCAGTTAAGTCCTTGCCCTTAAATGTTACAATTTATATATATATATATATATATATTTATTTATTAATCCAGCTCCAGTCTCTCTACGACTCCGGTGTTTCTCCAAACGTGACCAATCACGCTGGTTCCTCAGGTAAAACTGCTGGAAATGAAAGTCTCATACAGATACTGGCAGAGGTGGGCGGGGCAAGGATGGGGGGGGGGGATTTAGTCTGGACCTTACCTCGAAAAGAGGAACAGGTTTCTCTTACCACCTTATTATTTGGAAAACCCAGAAAAACCATATATATATATATATACATATATGTGTATATATACTTTAACTGCTTTAGAGTGTGGAGTGCCGGTACCACTGGCTTCATGTTAGCGGTACAATATACATGTCACAAATTGACCAGAACTAAATACTGGCTAACATTATTCGTAAAAAATCCAACAAAGCTAAATCCCAGAATTGACATTCATTAAAACACTAGAAACGATGAGCCTGTTACCAATCGCTAATTACTTCGCCAAACAATTGTCTAAGAAGCAGACTAAAACTCGCCCCGACCAATCCCCGACAACCAAAGACAACACTATTACCACGCTAATCAGATCGCTAAGAAGCAGACTAAACACACGACTAGACCCACCCACGACAATCGTAGAACCATACAAGAACCATACAAGAACCAGGACCAATCTAAAGGATGATGTTGAAATGACAAGAACTCAGGGTTCAACAGTTATGCGTAACTCTGTAGGAATATAAAAGAATTGACATAAACAGACGCAACTCACTATCGAATTGCGAATCATATCGAAAGTTGTACACCGTATTTAAATAGGAAATGACAGGTGTCATCCAACATTGCATGGGACAAGAACGAAAATCTTCATAATTTTCTCGTGACACATTTCAGATTATAATATGTTGCTTCGCACTGTATTTATAAACTAAGGTATATATGATTTTCAGTAAATGTTTAACTGAAAACCGGTTTAGATCAAATCTAATTGAGGCAGAAATGTCCAACGTATCATAATATATAACACATATGTCCACTATTTGTGTTGAGTTCATTCAATTATCTACTGATTTCCGTGTCAGCTGTAATTAATTTTGTCATGTTCATCTCCCAAACCAGAAGAAACAAAATATGTTATATTAAGATGACATCCATTTTCAGAGTTTAAACTAAAACATCGCATGTAAAAGAACACTCAAACTTGGAACTAGATGAACTTCATGGAACAAGACACTCCGCTGGGAAAGCGAAATATTTAGGAATTCAATGTTAAACTTGCAAACACCGTCGTATTATTTATCACATTAATTACCTGTTTTACATGTCATCTTAAATGAATGGTATTAATTGACAGATTTAAAGTTGCATTCGTGCTCGATTATCTGTCCTTACACACACACACACACACACACATACATACACATATATATATATATATGTATGTATAT
>JAOPJM010361591.1:0-11590 GCA_027124095.1 Muusoctopus leioderma | reverse complement strand
CACTCACATGTCTCTCTCTCCCTCCAGCCCCCCCCCCCCCCTCCCCCCCTCTCTCTCTCTCTCTCTCTCTCTCTCTCTCTCTTCTGCCCTGCCTCACATCTTCACCAACACACCTCTCTCCCATTCCACTCCATCCCCTCGCACTCTCATTAACACACCTCTAAAACTCACCCCACCTCACACTCAGATCTTCACACCTCCACAATATCTCACACTCCACCACCCCTACACTTTACCCCACCCAACATACCATACCTCCCTCATTAAACCATGTTTCCTGTTATATTTGCAGAGAATTTGTTGGTCTTGCCATAATAGTGTTCTGGCTGTCTGTGTGTCGTTTCATGTCCCTGCCAAGGTAATACACTATACAGTACGTACTTCTTCTTATTGCTAACTTCACACTAGCCTATAGGCTACATGTTGAGGGGAGCATCTCCTACATGTGGGTACAGCAACTGGATGTAGTTGTACATGTAGTAGTAACCAACTGCACCACTTGCATGGTATTTCTTTTTGAGTATTTTTGTGGTTGTGGTCTGTGTACAGCCTGTAATGATGTGAAGTGCTGGAGAGATTGGGGTCCACAGTTGTGCTGGAGAGATTGGGGTCCACAGTTGGATTGGCATATTCTATGATGGATCTATGTTATTGTTTGTACACCATTGTTGTTTTTTTCTGTTGGTGAAATGTGGTACCTGTGAGTGTTCTATAAGTCTGCTTGTGTAACGTTTTGTTTTCTTTACTATGTTTTCTGTGAAGGTGCGTGGCCTAGTGGTTAGACTGTTGGGCTCACAATTATAAGGCCATGGGTTCGATTGTGGGACCTGATGGCATATTGTGTCCTTAAGCAAAGCACTTCATTTCACATTGCTCCAGTCCACTCAGCTAAAATGAGTACCAGCAGCAGCTCTGCTGGTGCATCCCTCTTTCCCTCTAGCTGTGACATCCTGGATGTTCCACTGGGTCATGGGTGAGAGGGCCAAGAGTGTGTCTATGTCTGCTCATGACTACATGGGCATCTGAAATCGTTAGTGAAAGCATGGTACATGCTGATACCAGGTCATCCTTGAATACGAGGGAAAGCTATGCATGCACTATGTTTTCTATGTCTGCTGTGAATGTTGTAGAGGTGTTGTATGTAACTACTAGTATTTTAATCTTCTATGTGTGTGAGCTGTTTATGTTGTTGGGTGTGATGGTTGGTTAAGCTACACCATGGTCGCCGCTCAACTGGGGGGGGGGGGGCAAAGAAGCACTGTAAGGATCAGTTGAAGAGTACTTTGAGAAAGTGCAAGATGAGACTTGAGTGCCTGGAGGATGTTGCTGTTGACCATATCACCTAGCGGTAGCTGTGTGAGGCTGGCGTTTGTATGCTGGAAATGGAAAGGACAACCAGAAGATATCTGAAGAGAGCCAGAAGAGATGCAACCATAATTGTCACCATTGTTCATGTCACCAATATCACATATACATGCCCCACCTGTAATAGAGCTTGTGGGTCCTGTATAGAACTGTTCAGCCATCAAAGATTTCATCATTAAAGGAGTGGATGTTATCATTAGATTTTGATGTACAACTGGAGAAATGGTTGGTTGTTTTTTATGCTCTCTGGTGTTGCGAGTAAGAAGGGAGATGATGAATTCCATAGGTACTACTTTAGGTGTTTTGTTTTGGGGCCACATTTCTAGTTGATTGATGTAGCTGGGTAGCTATGTCAGGAGAATGGTGAGAGGAGATAAAAGGGCTGTCATAGGCATATGAGGGTGTGTATGATTTGCAGGATGTAGGCAGACCATGCAGGTATAATTTAAAAAGTGTGGGTGAGGAAACAATCTTTGTGGTATTCAGAAAATTATTAATTCTTATATGTAGTGTTATTGTATACTACATAAGCTAGATAGCATGACACATATTTCACTAGCTAGCATTTTGTGTTGTAACTTAAGAAGGTGTTTAGTATTGTGCTTTTATAAGTGAGTAGTGAGAGAGAGATGGAGTTGAAATCTTCGCTGATCACAATGGTGTTTACGATAGTGCGTGTTAGCGAGAGGTTGTTGAAGCTGTCATTTAGTATAGTAGTGCATATTTTGTATTTTGACAGCCAGCTATCACATCTATGTATTTTGACTACGTCAGTTATGAAATCTGTATATTTTGATTGTCAGCTATGACATTCAGTACATTTTGACTATCAGCTATGATATGTGTATTTTGATAGTCAGTTAGGACATCTGTGTATTTTGACTGTCAGCTATGACAGCTGTGTATTATGATAGTCAGCTATGATATCTGTGTATTTTGATTAGTCAGCTATGACATCTGTGTATTTTCACTGTCAGTTATGACATTTGTGTTTTGACCACCAGCTATGATATCTGTGTATTTTGATAGTCAGCTATGACATCAGTGTATTTTGACTGTCAGTTATGATATATGTGTATTTTGACTATACCAACTATAAAATCTGTCTATGACATCAGTGTATTTCGACTATCAGCTATGACATATGTGTATTTTGATAGTCAATTATAACATCTGTGAATTTTGACTGTCAACTATGACATCTGTGTATTTTGACAGCCAGCTATGACATCTGTATAGTCGACTCCTTCAACCCATGCAAGTGGTGAAAAACGGACATTCATGGATTATTTACTTCAAACAAATATACCATAGATGGATATTGATGGATTACTTACTCCACACAAATATACCATAAATTGAAATCCATAGATTAATAGTAGTAAAAACCTCCATAGAAGTCAATATCTACACACTGTCTGTCTAACTAACCAGTCAACATATGCTGATTGGATATATAGACACTGTCTATATATCTAGTCAACATCTACACATTGTGTCTATCTATTTATCCAGTGAACAGCTACTCATCATGTCTATCTATCCAATCAACATCTAAACACTGTGTCTATTTATCCAGTCACCATTTACAGACTGTGTCTGTCTATTCAATCAACATTTACATACTGTCTATATATCCAATCAACATTTGTATATTGTATCTGTCTGTTTATCTAGTCAATAGCTACACACTGTGTCTGTCTGTTTATCTAGTCAATAGCTACACACTGTGTCTATCTATCTAACCAGTCAACATCTATATACTGCTTTTAACTCATTATGTAGTTATGAAATAAAAGCTATTTTTCTATCTAGTTGTTGATGTAACATTTCTATTGTATTTTTCAGCCTCAGTGGACAGAGAGCCATGAAGATGCTGTTTCTTTTGTCTGTTGGTATATCCTTGGTACCTCTGTTTTCCTGGTCACTATGCTATGTTGGCAACCTGCACCAAGTCTTAGGTCATTGCAAAGGAATGTTTTTATCGTGATTGGTCACTTTGTTGACCTCTTCTACACAGAACCAGACCAATTATTTGCCAGTTAAGTGTGAACGGACAGTATAGATGTGTTATGTCCACACATTTACACTGTACTCAGACCATTCCCTTACATGCACACACACACACACACACACACACACATACACACATGCACACATAGACACACACACACACATTGAAGTTATGATATAAATATTTGCAATCATAAACACAAACAACATACATTTTGCACACTGAACCTAGTGACACAGAGCATACACCTATCTCACAAGACTGATGTAACCACTGCTAATACTACCTATACAAATACTTACACATGTAACTAGATATAAATATGATAAAACCAGTTCCACACTGCTATTACACATACAAGTCTCTTCACACTCACACATGCATCTTATCAAAATTTACATCTACACTGATCAAACTAAATGCCTGCCTTGGAAACTGCTTTAATCTCCTTTCAAAAATTTTCTACAGACAAACTGGTAAATCCCAGCATGGGGCCATCAATTCTATGTGAACTGTTAACAGAAAAGCCTGTCTCTACATATCAAACTACTGTGATATATGATGTCTTTACATCACTTCCACATCTTCAACCGACCATGTTCACCTGACATGGTACAGTGGTATATTCTCTGCAAGCTGTGTCTCTGGTACAGTTTCAATTCTTGCTTAGAACCACATCATTTCATTTATGTTATAAAACCCTGTGGGAAATCCATGAACATCATCACTATGCTTTTATTCTTCTCTTAAAAATATATGGCTTCCTACATATATAAAAACAAAAATAATTATAAGCAATTAATAGATAGATTATGTGTAGGTTGAACTCACAAACCTTTATTTCACTCAAGATAGCATTTAGTTATCTTAGGATTAAGATGTTAAACTTCATTTGAAGGGTTCGGTCCTTACCCACAAATGTCTATATATTAATTTCTTATCTACACACAAACACATGTCTGTGATGGTAGTGGAGTGGGAGATGAGTGTGTATGGATTTCATGCCTTTTTTAAGAGGCTTAGTAGGTGAAATTTTGTGGATAGAAAGTGTCTGAAAGCCAGTCGGGGGGGAATGTTCCAGTTGTTGGGTGGTTGACTTAATTCCTTGCCCTCCCTGTTTAACACCACCATCTGGCTACCAGCCAGGTCTCTGGTCTGAGGATAACTTCCTCCCTTCCTTGCACCAGTCTCAGATGCCCTAGAAAGGGTTAAGGTTACTGTCCTTCCTCTTCTGACTAAGCCTTTAAAAAAATATAAATTAAAGTATCTGCAAGTTGGTGAAAAGTGGTGATATGTTATACTGCAGAAATATCAAATCTATGGCTGTTAAAACTATAAGAATAATAAGGGCAAATGAAATCAAGTGGTTAATTTGGACGCCAGGAGTTGTTGCACATAGAGTACAGATTAAACAATAATAATGAAGCACCTGAAGATGGCTGTATGTGTAACCAGTTGAAATGTATTAAAATGAGAACCAAAGCTGCAATGTCATGTCTGATACGAAATCTCATGAAGTTGTTGTATTGAAGCTGTAAAATGTAAGCCTCAAGTTGGTGAGGGATGGGTTTTTACTATCAAGACTGATTGTTATGACTGATACTTAGGACATGCAAGTATAATACTGTTATTTATGACTGATAGTAAAGACTTGTAATTAAGATCCACAGTTGCAACCAGTCATTACACTAACACTTATAATTTGTAGTTTGACTGATAATTTACTGTAGCAGTTCAGATAATTACGATAATATTTAAAACTGGAAGGAAGAGCATGTCACAACCAAGAAAATATCATAGTTTCAATCCCTGGTTGAATCCATTTTGTTTCATTTACATTGGTAATGCTCTTGCGGAAGGTATGAATGTCACAACTCACATTTCTCCTGCCCATAAAATATAAGACCTTTAATGGGTAGTCAAAAGGAAAGTCATGTTTAAGATTTGTATTTAAGACTGATATTTAAAACCATTAATCCCACTATAATTCTTCAACATATCAATATAAGAAGATTTGTGCCAATCCATTAACTAGTCAGGTGTTAATATATTTTTATATGAAACCCCACTCTAACTGAAATTGAACTTGTATGGATATTTTCCAATCTGTTTCCATTGGAAATGTTTCCTTGTTTAAAATTGAAATCCTTGAAGATCTTGATAAGATTGACCAAACACTTCTTGGATTGTGATTTCAATAGATTTTGTAACAAAATGGAGAATGCCTTAAAATTCAATTAAATCTTGATATTTTGTTAATCTCTGGAACTATAATACTGACCTCTGACCTTTAATGAATGATTTTTTTTTTGTTCTTCTTTTCTGTTTATGCTATCCCTTGATATGTGGTTGCAAAGCTGAGGATATCCTTGATTTATTCTTTGATGTGTACTTTGTTATAATGAAAAAAAACATTATAGAAATGAAGAAATAAATGTATTTATCTTCAAATATGTTTGCTCTTGTTTCAATTATTTTATGTCCTCTTGGTTAAAGCTACAGGGTTTTACCTTATTACACATAAATACCTACCTCTCTCTCTCTCTCTCATCACTTCAGTAGTCAGTCAGATATAATTTGTTCATCGTTTTTACGTCTGTGTTTCCATGCTAGCATGGGTTGGATGGAGACTTTTTTAGGCAGCATTTTACAGTGGGATGCTCTTCCTGTCACCAACCATACTAATTCTAAGTATGGGAATCATACCACTGAACTACCAACTGGCCGGGCATTTTGTTGTATGGAGATGTAAACAAATGCCACCCGCCAATTCAGTGATAAACGGCGTCGAGCAATGACAAGCGCACACACACACACACACGGTGTATACATACATATATATATACATATATATGCATATAGGACAGGCTTCTATAGAGTTTCTGTCTACCAATTTCACTCACAAAGCATTGGTCGGCCTGAGACTATAGTAGAAGACACCTACCCAAGGGGCCACACAGTGAGACAGAACCCGGGACCACATGGTTACAAAGCAAACTTCTTAACCACACAGCCATACCTGTTCTTTAATTATATCCATAGATTCAATATGATGATGAAACACATCATAATGGCCCACCTCCTCCACTCCCATCAGCTTCCCACTAGTTTACTAACCTCCAACCTTTCACCTTAATCTCTAATTCATTCTTCCTATATCTTAGCTTCCTCTCTTTGTCTCCCACTCTCTCATTAAGATTTTCTTCTCCACCTGTGTACTTCTGTTTAATTCTTATCCCACCTTTCATTTATTTTATTTATATAATTTTACTATTACTCCTCTTCGCCTCTTATATCCTCTCCATATTTTCCCACCCCACTTTCTTTTCCACATTCTCTCTATGTCTGAATACTCACTCTTCTGGTAGTTTAGCATTTTTGAAGCTGTCAGAAAACAGGACAGAGAGGACTCTAAGTCCAAGATAACCCTTCTAGTGCTGGTATGATGATAAACCAGCATGACCCACTTATGGTGGTGGGTTTAAGACTAATAAGTCTCCTGGTTTAACATCACCACCTGACTTTTAGGTGCCTTTAGCAGAGGTCACTCTGTTGCAAGCATTCAGATCATCTCACTGGTCTGAGGACAACACGATATATTGATGCACTGTTTTCTACTACATCTTCCCTTGCATAGTTCTACTGTTTGTTAGAGGGCACAGGTGCAAAAAGGTCTCCCGGCAGAGGCCCACCACCAAATAGAACAGGGATCTGGTTTCGTGATTAATGTCTCGGGATGCTGCCCTATCAACTAGAGCATAATCCTGTATCCTCTTCTCTCTTATAGATGCCCCAGCAAGTACAGGATTGCTAGAGGCAAACCCAAGGCCACTGATATCTACCTGGGTTACTTACAGAGATTTGGTGTAGGGATTAGTGACAACTAACAAGTTGTGGGTTCCTATTCCTGTTACTCTAGATCTACTATATGAACAATTAAACAATGTAAGAAAATTGAAAATTGAAAATTGATAAATCTCTCTCCTATATAACAAAATCCGTGAACTTCGGTCCAACCTATACCTTGCCTATCACTTTTACCAATATGCAAATTATACACCCTGCTCCTTACTGACACACAGATCTCTCACCCCATATCTATAGTCTTTCTTTGCTGTCCAGGTTATGTTGTATATTCCAACTTCACTCTGAAAGGTGATGTCTGTGCGTATGTAGAATCAAGTATTCCCATTACTAACCTCTCTCACCTGTACATCAGCAACAAATACTTCCAGTAACTCAAGCTCAAAGTTCCACCCCCCCCCACCGCATACCTTTAAATTCATCTGTTGTCTCTACCGGTCTTTGAACTACTCTAACCACTAGCAAATATTCGACTATCTCTTGTACTGCATCGATGACATCTATCTTATATCATCCCTCTCTGAAATCAACGTTCCTTCACATCTCCCACGCAACCAAAGCCCTTAACCCCAAATCCTCTAAGTGTCTCAAATGTATCTGCGCTGCAGTAATGCATGCTAAGAACACAGCCAACAACCCTTGGAGAAACTCACCCAACTTCACCTACTGAGTGGCTTGTACAATACTACCACAGCTCCTGACTACCATCTAAAATGCTAAAGATACCTTGTGAATCACACAGCCTGCAAGTTCTTATACTTCCCAAATTACAGCCAGTACTTCTGGTCCCTCGCTTAAAGAATCTCTATCAACTTTGCAAAATCCACCTTCCCACCACTCCTCAACAAGGACGGCTTTGTAAGCAGCACTCCTGTGGAGACAGCTTCCATGTTTGCTGTTCTCTTTTTTCAAACTCCAAAATACTTCAACAAAACTCCTCCAACCTTTCCTTCTCCACTACACAGTCCCACCATCAAGTACGAAAACATCTCAGGTCACGTCAAACCAACAAGGCCACTAACCTTGACAATGTCTCTTCCGTCAGAGAGCCTTTCCAGCTAATGAGGGAGCCTCTACGTGGTGACTCGACCTGCTAGAAATAGTAGCAAAATTTCCCTCGAATCATACTCTACCATCTTATATAAGGACACAACACATTAGACAATGTCGTCCTAGATACGCCTAAATAGACGGGATGGTCATGGCTAGAATGCCTTTGATTATAGGTTTGCTTGATCAGGGTTGAGCTGGATCTAAACAACAACAACAACAAAGCCGTTTCTTCCATTACCCTCAAACCGTGTGCTCCACAACTAGCCATTCTTTGGAAATATTCCATAGTGTGTCCCATACCCAAGAAGGTCAACCTCTCTGACCAGGTCAACTATAGACCTATCACTCCCCCAAAAAACATTGCTCTCACACCTGGAACAGTGCTACTGCTACACAGATACATTACAGACCGCGTCCAAAAGAATGTCATTTGACTTATTGGCAAAAACTCACTCGCTAACACACTACAACATCCGGCTGACAGATACTGTGTTTCTTCTCTCTGCCTATTCTATCGTGACTATAATGGTCACTGCTCCTCGGAACTAGCTAGTTGCATATCACCTCTATCCTAGCGGAAACCCTTAGGAATTTCCTCCCTGCCACGTTTTACCTGCAGATGTCAGCCATTACCTTACTAACTTAGCCTCCACTTAACTACATAATATTCGTTCCAAGGGTATCCCTGAGAAATTTTCCTATGACTTTATTTTCTGTTTCCTAATCAGTGAATGATTTTACACTTAACATCTATTTATTCTCTACAGTCATTCTAAGATCTGGTAAGTACGAGTAAGACTATGCTTCGCTGAGGAGGTCTAATAAGACTGAAGCATGTCAAGAGTTGTCACCATACATGCCAAAGATCAGACTTCACTTCCTATTGCATGTCCCCATTCAAATTTTTAATGAATTTGGATTTCGGAGTTGTCTTCCGTGTCTTTTTTGTCAAGAATTGTCATTAAAACAAATTACTTTTTCCTTCATTATGGGTGAAATTTTAATTGATAAAAGAAATTCATTTGGCTCACTACATTAAGTATGTTAATCCCCACTTAATTATATTTTCTTTGTGCAGAAGGCATTCCTGGGAAATTTTCCGATGTCGGAAGATATGCAAAGGTCATGGGCACTTTCATCTTCTGACTAAACTATAAAAAAGAAAGGCAATATTTGTGACTCACTCTCGGCCTTAAAGACTGCAGACCAGACAAAATATGTACATTACTGTTTGCAGGTTTTCAAAACATGAATACTTCACTATGTTCTATTCAACCATCCGCTGTTATCAAATTAATGTCTCCGAAGCTTGTGTCTACTATTTGTAATTTCATCCCTGTCTTTTATAACATTGCTAAGTCAATTAGCTCGTATATGAAAGATAGAAGGTCTTTTTTTATAAGTTACTTAGGAGAAGTGGGGCAGTGCCCATGACTTAGGAGAAGTGGGGCAGTGCCCATGACTTAGGAGAAGTGGGGCAGTGCCCATGACTTTTGTCAAACAGGCGAAATTGATACGGCTGATACTCTTAGTCTGAACATCTACAAGACAATGTCTACAGGAAAAAAATAAACGTGGACAGGAGATGGCCATAGAGATCTAGTTTCAATGCAAGGCTTGCAACATAGTCAACTTCACAAAAGACACTGAAGGACAGGGTGGTGTTGTTAACCTAGGCTGCATTTTAGGTCTAATGCTTATGCCACCTTTTTTTTCTGTTTGGTCGAATCGGGAGAGTGGTGATAAAATACTTTTCGATATTTAGTTTGTGTACCTTGACGTCCTGAGTTAAAATCTCACGGAGGTCGACTTTGCCTTTCATCTTTCTAGGGTCGAGTTAAATACTGGGTTTATTTAATCAACTATGTCCCATCCACCAAATGTGTGGTGTTGCGCCTATGTGAAATTATTTACAGATTTTCGAATATATCTAGCTAGCTTATTTATAAGTGTATTCTGATATCGCTAAAATGTGGTTGACAGTTTCTTCAAGCTGGCCACGCATATGGCACTCCAGATTATTGACATTCATGAAACCCACAGACACACCATGAACCCCACAGACACACCATGAACACCACATACACACCATGAACCCCACAGACACACCATGAACACCACAGACACACCATGAACCCCACAGACACACCATGAACACCACAGACACACCATGAACACCACATACACGTTATGAACACAACAGACACGTTATGAACACCACAGACACGTTATGAACTCCACAGACACGTTATGAACACAACAGACACGTTATGAACACCGCCGATACATCATGAACAACACAGACACACCATGAGCACCACTGTCACGTTATGAATACACAATCACACTATGAACACACAGACATGCTATGAACACACAGACATGCCATGAACACACAGACATGCCATGAACACTCAGACATGCCATGAACACACAGACATGCCATGGACACTACAGTCACGCCATGAACACCACATATAGTCACACTAAGAATAACACAGACATACCATGAACACACAGTCACGCTATGAACACACACTCATGCCATGAACAACTCAGTCACACCATGAACACCACTGTCACGCCATTAACACCACAGACATGCCATGAACACCACAGTTACATTATTAGCTTCACAGTATCGCTACTAAAGTAGGAAGAGAAGACAATACTCAATCTTAATAAGAAAGCACATTTTTAAATGGGATTCGTTATATCCTCTAACTTTTTTTTTGTCTACCACTAACACACTTCTAAAGATCTACTAGACAAGATTGGATGCAAATACATCCGCGGTAGGGAACCGATAAGTCCTCTATGGAGTATAGATCACATACAGGTGACAATAACCATCTAAACACTCGACTACAGTCTGTGAATTCAGTAAAAGCCAACCTTAAAAACAGTCCATGTAAACAAGCTGTATAAACTTAGACAGAGTTCTCAATAACGAGAGCTACAATATAAATACACATACACATACACACAAACACACACACATCGTATAGTGGGTACATTCCAGTCTTCTTGGTCAGGTATACAACATGCAACAACGCTATTATGTATTAGATATTGATTTGAATCTAAATTTAACCAGACAAAACTTGGGAACATTGCCAATGTAAAAGATGATGTCAACGATAGATAAAACACGTCTTTTGTGTGTGTGGTGTGTATATATATATACTTCGTTTTTGTATTTGTTTTGCAAGATTCTTGATGTAAAATCGTGTGTTGAAACTACTGATATTATTGTATTTTGGGAGGGTCATACTGCCAATAAAAAACATTGGC
>JAOPJM010361278.1:0-11592 GCA_027124095.1 Muusoctopus leioderma | reverse complement strand
GTGTGTGTGTGTGTGTGTGTGTGTGTGTGTGTGTGTGTGTGTGTGTGTGTGTGTGTGTGTGTGTGTGTGTAAAATGTAGTCTGCAGTTCCATGTATGTTTGTAGCAGGTGGTGGTGTTGATGGAGGGGCTAAGCTTGCTAAATATAATCCCCTAAATATTGTAACTAAGTTACAGTTAGATTCTTAATAGACTCAACTATGAGTAGGTTTCAAAGATTCACCATCATCATCATCATCATCATCATCATCATCATCACATCTGCTTTTCCATGCTGGCATTGGGTTGGACGAGATTTATTTTTTGAGGTAGTATTCTATGGCCTG
Organism: Muusoctopus leioderma; assembly: GCA_027124095.1. NCBI lineage: Eukaryota > Metazoa > Mollusca > Cephalopoda > Octopoda > Octopodidae > Muusoctopus > Muusoctopus leioderma. The sequence continues at coordinate 11,268 of JAOPJM010361278.1, read as the reverse complement.
ATGCCCTTCCTGATGCTAACCCTTATTTTTAAATATGGGACTTATTGATGATCCATCGAACCACTAAGCTGCAGGACCTTATTGTTTATGTGGGACATAAACAAACAACACTGGTCAATTAAGTGATGTCAACATGAAGACAATGCAGAGACACACACACACGGCAGGCTTCCACACATCTCTGTAAAGTCTAAAATCAGCTTTTATTCATATATTTTTTATATTACATTTTGTGAACGATAGCATGGCTGGTTACATGTTTCCAATAAACCAATCACTGGTTCACTGCATTTATGATGACGAGAGTGAGAAGGAAGTGTCTGTGTAACTAGGGCAGAACAAATACCACAAAGGTATTTTTGTTCGAAATCACTGGTTTATTGGGGGGGGGGTCCACTGAAGACTACATCATCATCATCATGTCATTTTTTTTTTTTTTTTCCATGCTTACTAAAATTTCTAATTACTTAGACCTCTTGATAAGTGTATGTGTGACTGTGTGTGCACGTGTTTAAGGCTGTGTACAACTGTATACACAGTGAGGAATTAAGACATTAGTTGAATGTTTTCCATGTGTAAATAGTGGGATTTCTGAAAAAAAGATAACCAAAATTTAATTTGTTGACACTCATATCTTCTAAGTAATTTGATATTTGTTCTTTAAATAGTTACACGTAAGTTAAATATAACAGGTTATGTGAAATAAATCATCAATTATTTTGCCTAGGTACAAACCCCTCCCCATGTCATTTAAAAATAAATAAATGTAAGGGAGGTATTACATCTATTGGATCAACTCCCACAGACGTGCTGTGTGTTCTCTCTGCCACTTGTACTGCTACTGCAACAGCTTCTGTTCCTCTGAACTAGCAAACTATGCCAGGGACCACTGGGTGGCAAATTGGCAGAGTCATTATAGTGTCGGATAGAATGCCTTGCTGTATTTGTTCTGGATCACTTAGCTCTGAGTTCAAATCCCGCCTAGGTCAACTTTGTCTTTCGTCCTTTCGGGGTAGATAAATAAAGTACCAGTCTAGGGGTGGTGGACCGGAAGAATAATTAGTGTCGGACAGGATGCCTTGCCTTATTTATTCCAGCTCTTTACATTTTGAGTTAAAATCCTGCCATGGCCTACTAGGGTGGTAGACTTAATCCGTTGCCCGATTTAACACCACCACCTGACCCTAAGTTAACTCCCAGTTATCTTAGTGATATTTATCTAACAGATGCTGTGTAGATGAAATGGAAAAGTCAGCTCTAATGGAATTTGAACTCAGAGCAATATGTTTTAAAATGTGTAAATTTACAAAACCTTCTAACCCATACTAGAATGCAAAAATAGAGCAGGAAAAAGAACAATAACCCCCCAAATATTGAAAAATATTTAGGAGAAATAAAAAAAAAAGTAAAACGTGAGGTTTACATATCACATAAAGAAATATCTAGTGTGGGTTTGCTACATCTGCAAGGACCACCACGTTTCGTACAAAGTAAACAATGGAATTACTAAATGTTTCCATGCAAGTTCAAATGAAACGAAATCTTATTTGAAACCAGATTCTATTAAAATTCTTTCTAAAATGATGACATGCGGACATCTTTGTTTGTAAAGTGAAAAAATATAAAAAAATAAAAGATTATAAAAGATGGAATTTTTATTTATATTTTTTTCAAAATGTTTTCCATCATGTTTTATTTTATTTTTTATTTTTTATTTTTTATTTTCCAGGTTATTTTCGGTTAAAAGAATGTACAAATTTTGGATATTTGCATGAACTATTGAAATCGGTAATTTATATGCTGCCTAAAACCCTTAATTGTCCCTGTATGTGGTGAATTGGCAGAGTCGTTAGAGTGCTGGATAGAAGGATTTCTGGTATTCGTTCTGCCTGTCTGCACTCTGAGTTCAAATCCTGCCGAGGTCAACTTTACCTTTCATCCTTTCGGGGTAGATAAATAAAGTACCAGTCTAGGGCGGTGTTGGACTGGTGGAATTGTTAGAGCATCGGACGAGATGCCTTGCAGTATTTATTCTGGCTCTTTGCGTTCTGAGTTCAAATCCCACTGTGGCCTACTTGGGTGGTAGACTTAATCTGTCGCCTGGTTTAACACCACCACATGGCTACCCTTGGGTGTCTTTAGTGGAGTCCACTCTGTTGCAAGCATTCAGGCCAGGTCTCTGGTGTGGGGATACCTTCCTCCCTCCCTCCCACTAGTCTCAGAGGCCCTGAAAAATGGTGATGGGCACTGCCTTCTCTCTAGACAAAGCAGTAAAAATAAAAATAAAAAAAATATGGCCTCAGAACCCAATGTTATGTGCTGTCCCCTCCATTCTGCCAAAAAGCACCTAAAATAAACTCGTAACACCACCAATTGCTCTAATCTGTACATCCTCAGCTTCAGTTTATCAGGGTCGTGAGGGAAAGATAGATATATTTAATATTATTTACCCTTCTTCACATCACCCCCCCATTCTCAAATCCGCTTATTTTTTTATTTACCTTTGTATTTTCTTACACAATTTTATTTATTTATTTTTCTTATTGTAGGATAACTTCATGAAACATTATCATCATTCGAAACAAAAGAATAAATTTGAGGAAGTAATCTGGTTGGGCACACTTGGACTCTGGACTTTATCTTCGCTTCCCGTATGGTGAGAACACCAAAGAGTTTAGCTTTTGAGAATTCTGGGCTAATCCCTTGCTCTCCTCTCTTCCTCTGTTCACATCATGACTAGTATGAACAGCAAGCCCCTATCTGATATAGATGAAACGAAACAAAAGAACATTACTCATTTTAATCCTCTTTAGGTAAAAACTAAAAAGCAAAATTGGCTTTTTGAAATGTAACTGTATCCTTAATACTGCTACCTGAATTAACCATTATTTGCTGTGTTTGTACACATGTAATTTTGTGAAAGCAAATCGACTTAAATTGCAACTTTTGTTTATTCCAGACACAATGTGTGTTTGACATTTTATCCAATCAAAGTTAAAATCCTTCCAGGAGTTAGTTGTACCTGCTCAGCAATTTGATGTCAGATGATGTGTTTGAGCTAAGACTGTGTATAGTGGTTGCTGTTGAGATTGGCCGTGTGAGACACGTATGTTGAGAGATTGCTTGGTTATAGTTTCAAACATTGTCCTTTTGGATTTTGTATGTAAATATGCAATATGCCTACACAATGAAACTGTAACAGCCAGTATTACTAGTATTGTATATATGCGGGGGTGGCAGTAGCCAAACCAGTTATAACAACCAAGGCTATTTTATTATGCGAGATTAGCTCATACAATAACAACCTGCTTGTCTGGCAACTTAATTGAATTGCACTCGTTTAGGTAACTAAACGAGTAAAATAGGACTAAACACCTGCTACCACCTGAGTGTTTTGGAAGGAACAACGAAAATAACACATTAGTTGCATTTTAAATTGCTTTCCCAATGTGGTAGGGTTATATTTTTCGATAGTAAACATTCACTCATTGAATTAAAAATACAATTTCATTTTTACTTTTGAGTATTATTTACATATATATATATATATATACACACACACATACATACTTACGTAAACACATAGTACATACATACATAAGAAGATATCTACATAAACTTTAAATTTATATCTGCCTCCGTACAAATTTTGAGAAGCTGGGCTTCACAAGACTACAAAGCACCCAGCTAATTACAAATAATTACAATTCATGCCATTAATTTAAAAATATGTAAAACTTAGATTCACATATTAATATCAAAATTCCAATAAAACCAGAAGAAATATATACACATATATATATATATACATACCCATATATATGCTGTGCATGCTAGTCACAACCTCCATCCTTACTACAAGTGATGCACATCGAAAGCATATACACAAAAAAGAAAAGGCATTAAAATACTTTTCCTAGAAGAGAGAACGTTTTATTTTTGTAATAATTTATTTACATCTGTTGTAAGACAAGCTTTTTTGGTAAAATGGGCTTAAAATTCCAAATTCCAAAACATGTTTTATTTTTTTCTGCAAAAATGTGTTTTTATATAACTTTTTTTAAAGTAAAAGTAACATTCACAAATTATTCCTGACTTGTTTTTTAACCCTTTTGTTACCAACCCCGCCTGAAACCACCCCAGATGTTGTGATAGAAAACTGCCCTTTCTAAAATGTTCATATTTATATTAAAACATTCTATCATAATTTTATGTAAGAACAAATTTTAGTTATTTTACTAAATCCCTCCAAATTCTCGATTATTTTCCAAGTTAAATGAAACACATGAGCAGTGTGTTTCCTTAGAAATATGGTAACAAAAGGGTTAATAGTTTGTTCTAGAAGAGGGAGGGGGGGGACAATGCCCATGGATTTTGCAGGCCCTCCGAAACCGGTGAGATCGATGCAGTTGATGTTCTCTCGAACAACTGCAAGAAAAAAAATTGGACAGGTGGTGGTGTGGTGGAGGACTTCAAGAGGGGAGTGGAGGGGGAGATTTCTCCAGATGATTTAGTGCTATTTTTTTTTTCCGCCAAGAAATTTCGGAAAGTTTACTGGGTGTTGGTATGCCACGAGATACCGGATAACCCCCCTCTCAGGAGGAATACAGTCCTGTTGCTGTTAGGACCTGATATCAAAACTGATAAAAAGCCAGCGAGGAAGCATCAACATGGTTGCTAGATCTGCTAAAAATAACCATCAAATTTCTCTCAAACTACTTGGATAACGAAGTACCAGGTGTCAGGTGATGGATAACTCCTTCCCAGAGGTACAGTCCTGTTGCTGTTAGGTGTACCTGATACAAAAACTGATAAAAAAGCCAGCGAGGGAGCATCAATCAACATGGTTGCTGAGGAATTAGAATCTTATATTAAAATCTCAAGACATTTAACTTTTAGCATGGTTAACATTTAACAGACAAGGTAGACCAGTCCGAATATATACAATACAGACAAGCTTCAATTAGTACGAATAATTAATCCTATAAAAAACCTTGTACTAATTGAATTTGTACTAATTGAATATAGTAATTCGTTCTAACCCAATAAAAATGTGCAACAAAAATGTTGAGAAACAGTTGTAGGTGCTTATCGTTTCCCTCTTTCCCTATGAAAGTTACCATAAGTCACTGAAACTACTAGAAATATCAGTAAAACCTCCTTTTGATAAAAGAATTTGTTCGTCTCGCGTTATCCCATGACTCATCAGATAACGTGAAACGAACAAATTTTAATTTTCGAGTAAAAAAAAGAAGAGAAATTCGTACTAAATCGAATATAGTCTCGTACTAAATGAAAAATGGTATCATTTTTATAATTCGTACTAAATGAAAAATGGTATCATTTTTTAAATTCGTACTAAATAGAAATTCGTATTATTCGAAAGCGTACTAACTGAGGTTTGGTATTATTCATCAATGGGAGGAGGCTACATGAGTGTATTATTCAGGAGTTTGTGCACTCCGACCAGGAACTTACAGTAGAAAACCACCTTAATGTTTGCTGAACAATAAACCAACGAAAACTGTACTTGCTACGACATGTGAGAATTGTCAATATCCACAACTTGTCTCTTATACCACCACTAACTCCATAACTGGTGGTGACAGGAAGAGCATCCGACCGTAAAATGCTGCCTCTCAAGAAATCTCCGTCCAACCCATGCTAGCATGGAAACACAGGGACGTAAAAAAGCGATGAAGCGATATCTTGGTGAAACGTATAACAGTCAGAGATAATGGAAATGGGACCTTTTTGGCACAATGCCACACATTTGTGGGGATGGAAAAGTAAAGTAATTCTTTAAAAATCTCTCGGAAAGGTATTTTAATGCATTTTTTTATTTACTTTTTATTTTTTTTTTTTGCATGCACACATTATTTTGTTTATACTTTCGATGTACGTTTAGTAGAGATGTGGGTGCAATTGTAAAGAAACGCCCAAATCAATATATATATATAGTGTATTTTTTTTTTTTAGAGAAAGATTATTATTATTATTATATATTAGGCATTTATTTCCAATCGCACCTGTGTATGTGTGTATATATATATATTTTATTTTACTTTATAAACTATTTTTAGATTGGTTCAATTTTTTTTATCTTAATCTCAATCACAAATATATTATGATCTGTAATTTTAAGTATCCAGGCTATTACTTCAGTATATGATTTATATAATAATAATAATAATAATGTATAAATAAATAAATACTAAAATGATAGTGTGGTATATTAAAATAAACCTGTTAATCATATTTATTTAATTATTATTTAAAAAATTTAATAATTCTTCAACTGTGTCTCACTCACTCACTGTTTGCCAACAAATGTGTCCATTTCTGTATATTTACCAAGAAATGTGATAAGTTAAACCCAGGCTAGATATATTTCTGCTAACGAACTCTGAGGGAAACATATCCAGAGTTATCTCCCATCAGCTAAGATTTCTTTATTTTTTTGCTTTTATTATATATTAGATTTTACTTACGCTTTTTTAATGTTCTCAAGAATTAAATTATACCTTCGTCCACTTAAAATATATATAATATAGTAAGGTTATTAATTACTCCTGATTTAATATTGTGAGATGTATTTAGTTATATTTATGTTAGATATAACCGGTGGAAAAATCATTGAAAAGGAATTGTGCCAATGATTCTCTTGACATCCTGTAGGACACTGTTCCACATCATCAAATATATATGTATATGTGTGTGTATATATATATATATATATATATTTCATTGTTCTTGTCTGATGAACCCACCACACGTCGGATGGGCTAAAAAATTTTATTGAACTCTACTATGGTATTGAGTGCTCCTTCTCCAGTTCATTACTTTTAACGGATATATATATGGTGAAAGTGAACTATTTTTGTGTGAAAACACCAATAACCTGTGTTTCTTACCAGTAAATTTCATAAATGAAATAAATTACAAACAAACCATTTTGGGGCATTTTCCTGCTGAATCGTTAGAGGACTTAGGAAATTTTCTACAGGATGTTAAGAGTTAATGGTTAGGAAAGAATAAGTTTGTTTTATATCTGGCATAAAGCATTGAACAGCTTGCTTGTAGATTACGAGGTCGAATCCACTTTTTGCATATTTTGTTTTGATTCTGGACAGGAGATTTAATTCTAAATTGTTTCAGTTTTTCCTTCCTTAGCAGAACCTCAGATCTCTCAACTGCACCAAATATGGCGGGGCCTTTTCTCCAGACCAAGCCATTTAAAAAAAGAATAAATAAAAACTATGGAATTAATATTTTCGATGGGTGGGGTGGGATGTCCTAGTTCTATCCTGTGCCTATGTTAGGACTCAATATTTTGGGTAGTGTTCAATTAAATTTCAACTAGTCTATTCGATCGACTAATCAATTTAAATTTTAGCGGAATCGGGAATATTTTTCTTATCTGCGTCACTTTCTGATGCTAACCAATCAAGTGTAAAGTAGAAGTAATAGCTACAGCAGCTACCTCTATTCATGCAAGGTGGACATAGACGGACTTCATTTGAGACTTATTGACTATTCAGAATTAGGATTTTTAGATTGGTAGTTTTCTTTGAGACTTATTGACTATTCAGAATTAGGATTTTTAGATTGGTAGTTTTCATTGTATGAATTGAGATTTCTAACATTGGCACAAGGCCACACATTGGAGGGAAAAGGGCAGTCGATTCAATCAACCCATGTACGTAACTGGTACTTTAATTTATTGACCTCGGCAAGATTCCAACCCGGAATATAAAGGGCTGTAACTAAATACACTACAAGGTATTTTGTCTGACACTCAAATGATTCACCCAATCCACCGTTGTATGATTCAGACTCGGTAGCGCAGTAGAAAACACATCAGTCGCATAATCCCCCCCTCAGTTAGTGATTCTTCTTTCAATAATTATTGATTTACTTGTCTCTTTCTTTCTCTGACACTGAGGTGCATAATCACGCACACGCGCACACTTAAAAAAACCTGATTCTCTAGCTTTTAACATGGTTTGCTTCGATTTTTGTACCTCAAGTAAATGATTGTAATGTGTGTGTGTGTATATATATATGTGTATGTATGTATGTATATATGTGTGTGTGTATATATGTGTGTATGTGTATATATATGTGTATGTATATATATGTGTATGTATGTATATGTGTGTGTATATATATGTGTATGTGTGTGTATATATGTGTATGTGTGTGTATATATATGTGTATATATATATGTGTGTATGTATGTATATATGTGTGTATGTATATATATGTGTGTGTGTGTGTGTATATATATATATGTGTGTATGTATGTATATATGTGTGTGTGTGTGTATATATATGTGTGTGTGTGTGTGTGTGCTACCTGCTGTTCACGTTGGCCTCCTCTCATTGTTGGAGAGGGACTGAAGATATGGCGAAGTAACATACTACCAGGGGAAGCGAGAAAAGAGGCATGTATGCACAGGGAGGTAATACACGGCCTTCTCCAACCAACCAAGCATTTACGTGTCCTGTCTGTGACTACAGTTGCACATCAAGGATTTGGATGTAGTCATCAAAAGATACACAAATGGAGATGTCATCATTGGATTTAATCCACAACCATAAGGAAGCATGCGTGTGTGTGTATTTATATGTATGTGTGATTAAGTATGTATGAGTTATATATACATGTGTATGTATATATACGTATGTATGTGCATCATCATCATTTTACGTATGTATGTATGTGTATATGTATATATATATAATATTATATTATGTGTGTGTGTGTATTCACTTGATTATGAAAAGATTAAAATTTTTAAAAACTATATTCTGAACAAGTTTTTGTTTATCACAGATTTCTATTAAAAATTGTTGGATTTTTCATTCAGTTTTTATCAGTAACTGAATAAACCCATCAGTATTTCTGGTGATTGTTCAAGCCAATTGTCTAGTTTAGTTTTCTGCACTTGGACAGTGGCATATACACTCACCTTGTGAGAAATTGAATCCTTAAACTTTCACATATTTCAACACGAAAAAATAAAACCAACAAAATGTCCTGAAGATCTGTCTTTTCAACTATGCAATTATCGTCATCGTTTTACGTTTGTATTTCCATGCTAGTACCATGGGTTGGACAGAGATTTTTTTTTTGAGGCAGCATTTTACAGTCGGATGCCCCTTCCTGTCACCAGCCATACTGATTTAAGTATGGAAATCCTACCGAATGGCCGGGCAGTTTGTTATTTGGAGATGTAAACAAACTCACCGGCCGATCGATAAACGGTGTCCAGCAATGACAAGCACACACAAATACATATACACATGACAGGCTTCTTATGGTAAAGAGGACAGCAAGACGAGTATTGTAGAACAAGATGTAAAGGTACTGGGCCAACTGAGATGGTGTGGTTTCAATTCTAGGTTGAATCTAATTTACTTTCAATACTGTCTGGGACTGCATAAGTGAATTCCCAATGAATCAGTGATATAGAAATGTCGTCAGTTGCTGAAATCTCACAAAATATATTTTCCAAATGCAAGCCAAGAAATATAATTGACATTTAATTGTTCCTGTATAAACTAGTGTATAGATACACTAACCCAGGAATTGAACTCATGTCCACCAGCTAAACTACCACACTTATATTGACTATGCTATTGTGCCATAGGACACTTTCCATCACCTAACTGTCCTATGGGATAATAACATTTAACCAATGCTTATATTGACTATGCTAAGTGTGGTAGTTTAGCTGGTGGACATGAGTTAAATTCCTGGGTTAGTGTATCTATATACTCTAGTTTAAGCAGAACGATCAAGTGACATCACTAATAAGTAATATGAGGATACTCTGGGAATGGACAGCGGACTTAGAACTATCTACCCATTCAGTGCCTCTGAGACCAGAGACCTGGTCCGAATGCTTACAACAGAGTGTACATCGTTAAAGGCACCCAGGTGATAGTGATGTTAAACTGGGCGACCGATTATGTCTACCACCCGAGAATGGTATGGTGAAATTTGAAGATTATTTGGCTGCTATTTCGGGCAGGTCGAGCAACAATGAAGTGGCTCCCTTGTTGACTCGAAGAATGGAGTAAACATATATATATATATATATATATATGCAGCCGTAAATTTCAGTTGAAGGAAAACAGAGGTGATTTAGCTACTGTGTAGATGTGATTTGATGTCTTCTGCCGGATATTATTTTGCCAAACGTTGACAAACCGATTTAGGAATGTAAGATAAGATAACTCTTCGTATGATACTATGGATTGATTCTCTGTGGGTTTCGACTATGAGTGTCCGATCAACGGAACGGCCTACTCACTGAGTTAACGTGTAAGCGGCAGAGTATTCCATAGACACGTTTACCCGTAACGTAATCCTCGTGTAGAATCAGCATGACACGGTTGGGCCTTTGAATTACAGGCATAATACATACGACAGATTCACGGGTCGACCCCCGAGGCTACGGTAAAGATACTTGCTATCAGAATTATTATAAGACGGACTTCGACTTCACGAGATAAACCATCTATTGTTCTGTGCTGATAGACACGCAGAGTAACGGACTTTACTTTCTCAAAATATTGGAGATAATGTATGGATAATTAAAAATCCAAATGAAATAAATAAACCATCACCAAAAAAGTAAAAAGCCAATGACAATATTCTTACATTTTCTCGGAAAGGACAGGGAGACAACTCCGGTTAAGTTTCTGAATTATATGAAAGACCTATTCTCTCATTTGACACTTAAGTAATTACTAGTGATAAATCAAAGAACTAACAATAATTGATTGAATAAGAGGTAACTTTTTAAAATAACACAATTTTATCATTTTAAATAAAACGAGAACGATTCCTAGCTAAATTGGCGAACATTCCAGATCTCATTTCTCAAATCGACAAAATATTCTCAGTCAATATGAAATATCTAAATTTTTGGTCACTAGTATGTGAAGGCATGGGGCCCAAGTGGTTAAGCTACTGGGCTCACGATCGTAAGGGATTAAGTTTGGTCACTACAAACTATGGGTTATAATTCGTAGAATGCTCTTTTCATTTAGATTTAAAAAACAGATGAGGTTAAATTCATTCATTGAAACACAAATGACTAAATAGACACATAAACGATTCATAGTAAGGCAGTACTCTTTTACTTGTTTCAGTCATTGGACTGCGGCCATGCTGGGCCACCGCCTTGAAGTCGATTAGATCGCCCCCAGTACTTTTGAGTCTGGTACTTATCTTATCGATCTCTAAGCCGAACC
>JAOPJM010361175.1:0-11593 GCA_027124095.1 Muusoctopus leioderma | reverse complement strand
ACCTCGTAGTCGTCGAAAATGGGCGCGAGGGCGTGCGCTCCGGAAATCCTTGTCTCGCTAATGGCTACCACATCCAAGTCCAGTGACCTGAGGTCGTTGAGCAAGTGACCTTGCTTCCAAGCTGACCCCAGGCCATGAACATTTATACACCCTACTCTAAGTGTAGCCATTTTGGTCAGAGATAAAAGAAAATGGAGAGCTCACTCACCCTGGTGCTCAAGAAGAGCTGCGAACCTGGTCCGTTCTTCAGGAAGGTGTTCTCTGGAAGCCTAGATAACAATGTCTTATTGACTGTCATCCGGAATATCCCATTACTTCTGGAGAAATTATTTTTAAGTGTTTTGTACACGCCTGCCGACGTCTTTATCAGCATCCTTTCTTTCGGTATCTTGGGGATGGATGCCTCAAAATCTTGCCCTTTTGTTTGTATTATGTCATTGCATTCTTTTATGTACTCCATCAACTCCCTGTTGTTTTTATCTATAACAGTGAAATTGATAGAGTTTTCTTTTTCTGTGTTTTTCGTTGCTGCCGCTGCTGCTGTTTTTGTTGTTGTTCTGTTTGTGTGTTTTCCTTTTGATGTTGGTGTGGTTGCATGTTTGACTGTTGTTGTTGTGGTTTTGGGTTTTGTTTTTGTTGTTCTGTATGTTGTTTTGCTGGTGGGAGACTGTTTTGTAGGTTTTTCCTCATTTCGCCCGCTCTCCTGTTTTTTGAGGTGGGACTGCTCTTTTCTGTTTTTATCCTTTTCACCTCTCTATTCACAGTGTGCCACCCACCTTGCACCTCCTTGTTCTTTTCGTCATTTGACGGGGAAGGGAGGGATGCAGGTTGGCTTGTGTGTGCGTGTGGGGTGTTTGTTGTGTCATTGTTGGTGATGTTGGTACTAATTTGGGGAGGAGGGCACTCTTTTGGTGACGGTAAACCCTTCCTCTGCCTTAGTAGTGGTTTCAGTCTTTCTCATCTGTGTTGTTCATGTGGCTGCTCTTGTTGTTGTTGTTGGCGGTGGTGGCGCAGATTTTGGTGTTGTAGGCAGCAAGGAGGTTTTCTGCATTTTTGCCAGAGGACAGAGGGCCCTCTGGTGGTTGGTGTTACCACAGTTGTAACAAAGTGGTTTCCGGCCTTCTGTCACAACTCTGATGGGATCCCCATTGTCCATGCGATATAGTTCGGGAACCCTATGGAGTGAGCAGCATCTACACCTCTACTGAGTATTCCGCCCAGTTCTTTTGCAGTGTCTCCCTAATATTTATTATGTCCCCATACTCCTCCAGGGACATTAAAAAGTATTCAATGTTGATTTCAGGTGGCACATTCATTAGTGACACCTTACACACCCGCTTCCCCAAATATGTGGAGAGGGGTGAGTACTCATCAGAGGAGCATGTTTCGGTGGCTATTTTTTTTACCTCTCCTTCGTTGAGGCAGAGTACCACCACCATTCTGAACTCTACGTACCACCACCATTCTGAACTATACGTACATGCCAGATAGGGTCCCATAGATGAGCCAAACACTTCTCAGCTTGAACTGGCATAGGGTTATCTATTTTTCTAATCCTTTTATTCATACATCAGCACACAATCGTCCTCTTGTTTATTGCTTCCCATTCCTTTTGCGGGAGGGCGATCGTGTCCGGCCTAATGAGACAATGTTTATGTTCCTTTCTGAATTGGTTCATGTTGCCAATTTCGACATTTACCCAGCTATTCATAGCACTTGTGAAAGAGAGGGCACTGTTCTTTTTGTTATTTTTGTTATTTTTGCTGTCGCTAACATTCGTGTACTTGTTGTTGTTATTCTGATTCGTGTTACTGCTGTTGTTGTTGTTGTTGTTAACACCGTCATCGCTGCTGTTGTTGTTTCTCTTGTTGCTGCTGCTGTTGTTGTTTTCTCTTGTTGCTGCTGTTGTTGTTTTCTCTTGTTGCTGCTGCTGTTGTTTTCTCTTGTTGCTGCTGTTGTTGTTTCTCTTGTTGCTGCTGTTGTTGTTTTCTCTTGTTGCTGCTGTTGTTGTTTTCTCTTGTTGCTGTTGTTGTTGTTTGTGTTGCTGTTGCTTTTGTTGTTGTTGATGCTGCTGCTGTTTCTTTGGATGCTTGAAATGCTTGTGTCATTGTGATGTGACGTGGCATTTTTACTTTCAGCCTCTGTGGCACTGACGTCATAATCTGTAGTCATGGTTACGTTCTTTTTCAAACCAGTAGATTCGGAACGCTGCTTGCCATCGAACATTATTATATTATTTTCTGCCTCAAGAAATCTCCGTCCAACCCATGCTAGCATGGAAACACGGACATAAAAACGACGATGATGATGATGATGATTTTCTTTTAAAAAACCCAAAACTTTGGTTTCAACAAAATGAAAATTATTATTGATTGAAGCACCCCCGACAGGGGTGCTTCTGAAACAAATTTGTTACCACCACAATCCAGGCACTCTTAACAAAAACTTGTTACAAAATTTACAAGTGAACACGGCCCTAAAAGGGCGAAACAATGGAAAAATGGACAAACATACAGGAGCTCCGAACGAACGTGGCTTCAGAGGCTGCCGGCCATAATAATAATAATAATAATAATGATAATAATAATAACAACAATATTGGGATTATAACTCCAAATATTTTTTAAAGCAATTTACATGACCAGCAATGGAGTGATTGGTTTACAAACTTATTAGCCACTTCATCAGATACACATGCAGCCCATTATACGACTTGCCCAAGTTAGTGTAGAGTTACTTTGCATGGCTGTGTGTTTAAGAAGTTTGTTTTGCAGCTATGTGGTTTTGAGTTCAATCCCACTGCATGGAACCTTAGGCAAATGTCTTCTATTATACCCTTGGGTAGACCAAAGACTTGTGTGTGAAATTTGATAGAGGAAACTGTGTGGAAGATTGTTGGAGGGCCTGTTCTCGATCTTGAGTAGTAAAGGTTTTCCGTCACCCGATCTAACACCACCATTTGACCCTTGAGTGCCCTTAGCAGAGTTCACTCTGTTGCAAGTATTTGAGCCAGGTCTTCAGTCTGAGGATAACTTCTTCCTACCAGTCTCAGAAGCCCTGAAAATGGTTGTGGACTGCACTTCCTCCTCTGACTAACTGATAACAAAAATATTTAGCTAGAGGAGATGAAGTGGTGTCTCATATTTATACACAGTAGCATTTACAGAGCATGAACCCCTGCATGACACCTCAGCTCGTGGTTCAATACCATATTGGTGCAGATATCAATGAGTTAATTCTTGGGTGTTAGGCCTAACATATTGCCAGGTTTAAAACCACTCCATGGCCATTGGGTACCTTTAGTAGAGTTCACTTTATTACAAGCATTCAGCCCAGACCTTCGGTTTCCTCCTTACCTGTTTTTTTCCACAGATGTTCAAGCTGGCCATGTAGCCGTATATAGGTACAGTAAGGTGGGTACAAATCATCAATCTAAGCAGCAGCACTGTAAAAACTGACCAGTGGTCTGTTTGTTAACTTGCAGTGCTGACTTCAACTCCTCCTTGGAGAGGGTGGTCTGTACTAGCTGTCCAAGGTTGGGTCTTCAGTGGTGCCTCTGCTGTGAAGTATTAATTTAGATACCATTGAAAAGTTGATATCTTCCACTCTGCCCCCATGGCATGTTTATTTCTTTGGGTGACAGGCCTAAAATACTGCCCAGTTTAATACCACCATATGGTCATTGGGATGCCTTTGCAAGTATTCAGATGAGATCTCCGGTTCCCTCCATGTCCACATTTTTTTGCTGCAGATATTGACTTGCAGATGTTCATGCTGGACATCAGCTACTTTGATCCGACTAATCTTGGAGGACGTGCAAAGGTCATGAGCACTGACCTTTCTCTCCTAACTAATAAAAAAAATGGATGGCCAAGAGGTTGATGGTTCACATCCAGTTGTGGGCATTGCATTGTGTCCATGGCCAAAGCAGTGAAAATAAGAGCCAACGGAGTGAGAACAACTTATTCTTTACTGGTTTACAGTGAAAGTCCTATTGGCTGGGTTTCTTTAATGTTTTATTTCTGTAAACAATTAGTTGATGAGGGTGTAGCCCCACCCCCACCCCGGCTGACCCATTCAACAGTTGCTAAGTGTGAGTATATGTAGCCATGTGTGTGTGTAAGGGGGAAGGACTGATTCATTAGTTGAGACAGCCGGTCCAGGTTGAACTCATTTGAAACAGAAGTTAGCTGTGACAGAATTCAATAAAGAGACCAGTAATATAATCTTTAGGAATCTCTGTATGTATATGTGTATATAGCTGTGTGTTTGTGCGTAAATGCATGGATATATGCAATGTGTGTGGGTGCATGCAGTGTTTGTGTGTGCATATAAACACTAGAAGATATATGCACTGCATGTGTGTGTACAAGTATGCATAAACAATAACAGGTATATCTGCACTGTATGTACATATATCTATGAATAAACAATAGCAGGCATATTAAGTATGTGTGTGTGTGTGCGTGCGCATGCATGTGAGAGAGAGAGTTATTATTGAGACAGCTGGTGCAGACTGGACTCTATTAAAATATAACATAGCTGTGACCCAGAGAGTTCAGTGAAGAGACAGGCAATAGATTTTTGAAAAATGTGTAACTGCTAGCATGTGCATGCACTGTGTACATACAGATGTGATTGAATACAATATGTGTGTGCATACATACATACATACACAAACATGTATATATATAACTTTATAATCATTTCTTTCCATGCTGGTATGGCTGGGATGTATTTCTTCTTTATTCAGAGTATACTTTTTGTTATAATGCAATCTTTTCCATTCAGGTGTACATGGACAAGCATCCCACCCATCACCACCACCACCAGCAGCAGCAGAAATTATCTTCCTTTCAAGCTCAGAACTTTAATGGTGCTACCATGAAAGGTAGATCTGGAGAAATTGTCGAGATGCTACAGAAGAGGCATGTAGATGTGTATGTACTATGTACAAGAGATGAGACGGAGGGGAGTCTCAGCCAGATCACTCACAGGCAAGAAACACAGGTACAAAATCTTTTGGCTGGGTAACAGCTATGGAGTGGATGGAGTAATCATACTGTTACCTCAGCTACTCTATCTCATAGGGTAACTGAGGTGGTCATTTCTCATACTGAGAAATGGGTAGATAGGGTAACTGAGGTAGTCAGAATATGTGACAGAATAATTAAGCTTAGAATAGTCATAGGTAACATGGCAGCAGCAGTAATTTCTGCAATAGCACCAAATAAAAGCACCCTTCCTATGAGGTCCTCTTGCAGACTACCTTGATACCAGATGACAGCGACTTCATTATTATGATTGGGTACATCAATGGACATGTAGGGCATCATCAGGATGGTTAGTTACTCAGGCATACATGGAGGCTATGGCCATGGTACAAGGAATGATAATGGATCAAGGCTCCTGAAGTTCTGTAATGCAACTGACCTAACCATTTACAACACAAATTTTAGAAAGCCAGCTAGCCACCTGATCAGGAAACATGCAATCTAGATACACTTCATACTCACCAGAAAATGGGATGGACAAATAGTAAATAGACAAATGAACGAAGGCAATTGGCTATAAATGACATAAAAGTCCAATCTTTAAACGGTTGTAACTTTTTATTTACTTTTTTCTCAAAACCCAAGTTTGGATTTTGTAATTGGCATGCAAAACTACATCTCTTTTACTTGTTTCAGTCATTTGCCTGCGGCCATGCTGGGGCACCGCCTTGGAGGTCGATCAGATCGACCTCAGTAATTACTCTATCGGTCTCTATTTCCGAACCGCTAAGTTACGGGAGGTAAACAAACAGATACGGAGACAAACACACACATATTATATATATATACAACGGGCTTCTGCAGTTTTCGTCTACCAAATTCACTCACAAGGCATTGGTCGGCCCAAGGCTATAGTAGAAGACACTTGCCCAAGGTATCACGCAGTGGGACTGAACCCGATACCATGTGGTTACGAAGCGAAATTCTGAACCACACAGTCATGCCGGCGCCTATCTATATAAAGTGAAGTAGCTCAACCAAGAGCTGAACCTGCACCACTGACTTGATTTGCTAGATTTAATACCATGTCACATTAATTTGAAATTTATCACCACTACAATGGCCTCTGTCGCACTGAACTAGCTACAAGCATATCACCCATACCCAAGCCAACTTGTCTTTCTTCCTCTTGTCATCCCTACTTGCCCTGCACTAACCACTATACCCAATCCTTCTTCCCCAGAACATCAACCTTATGGAATTCCTCCCCAAGTGTTTCCTGCAGACATCGACCTATCGATATCCAAACTGAAAATCAACTGCATCAGTCTCACCGGTCTCTCTTTTTTTTATCGGTTAGTTAGGAGAAAGGGCAGTGACCATTACCCTTTTTCAGGGCATCCGGTGGGAGGGAGAGAGGGAGGAAGGTATCCTCAGCCCGAAGACCTGGCCTGAATGCTTGCAACAGAGTGAACTCCACTAAAGGCAATCAAGGGCCAGGTAGTGGTGTTTAACTGGACGATGGATTAAGTCTACCACCCAAGTGAGTTGCTCAGAACTCAGAACGCAAAGAGCTGGAACAAATACTGACAATTCTGCCAGTCCACCACCAAAAGGATGAAAGGCAAAGTTGATCTCGGCAGGATTTGAAATCAGAGCGCAGTGAGCCGGAACAAATAGAGCTAGGCATTCTATCCAATGCTCTAACGAATCTGCCAATTCCTCGTGAAGGTCAAGGACACTACTTCTTCTTCCTGACTAGGCTATAAAAAAGATTTTTTTTAAAAATTCCACCCAGGTGCTTAGTGTGGCTGTAGTCTGAGATGTAAAGGTCAATCAGGACAGAAGTAAGCACTGTAACATACTTAGTACAAAAGACTCTACATAAACACAAACACGTTCACAGAGAAAACAAAAAGAGCTGATGTTTGGATATTAAAATCCCACAAGAGTTTTGTAGATTCCTTTTCTAACACTCTGTCAGGCATATGTCGGTACCATTTCTGGTCTACTTCAAAACCATACTTGTTCACCAAGTACCAGGACAGGTGTAAACACACTTTATCATGATACCTTTTATAGTCTTTCTGCGCAAGAATTTTACATGCACTTTCAATATTATTTGACAAAATGCCATACAGTATTTGTTCCGGCTCTTTAAGTTCTGAGTTCAAATCCCGCCGAGGTCAACTTTGCCTTTCATCCTTCCGGTTTCAATAAACAAAGTACCAGTCAAGTACTAGGGTAGATTTAATCGACTTACCGCTCTCCGAAAATTTCTAGCCTTGTTAGAAACAATTATTATTGAAAAGGAAATTAACAGGAAGAGGTTCAGTTTTCAATTAGTGCTGTAGCAGCTGCGCTAAGCAACATGAACAAACATTTCTTTATAATTCCTATATCAATTTTCTAACATATTTTACTGATTAAATTTTCGTTTATTATTTCTTGTATTTCAAGTGGTGTGTTTACAGTATTGAGTTTGTTGCCCTAACTGGTCTCCTAATCTCACTACAACAAACCATAATAAACTATAAAGAGCACAAAACAGGCCACTCGGCATCATGACGCGTTGCACATAGGCCACACCCACAGACAATCTATATAACGAAACAAAATACTAAAAATGAAAAACCAACTGAACATACGAGGGGCAGTTTGTTGTCGTAGCAAACTCTGACCCTCACAATCTCTTCCACTGCGTACACAATTACCTTTAAATACCCAGAACACTATTACATCATCCTAAAAACTCTATCTCTCCCAATCAACCCAGAAAAAACATGAAAAACATAGATATAGTTGAATTGTGTCAGTGACCAGATCACAGAAGTGCGACGATACTTTTTGACACTTCATAGTAGACAGTACTAGTAAGAAATAAATTAAAGTGAATGTAACAGTTGTGTGTGTTCTTAAATGGCTAAGCTGACTTTTCTAGGATGTAGTTGTCATTATTTATTCTACAAGATTGGCGGAATCGCTAGAGCGACTGAGAAAATTCCTTGCAGTATTTAGTTGCGTACCTTTA
Source organism: Muusoctopus leioderma (assembly GCA_027124095.1). Taxonomy (NCBI): domain Eukaryota; kingdom Metazoa; phylum Mollusca; class Cephalopoda; order Octopoda; family Octopodidae; genus Muusoctopus; species Muusoctopus leioderma. The sequence continues at coordinate 3,568 of JAOPJM010361175.1, read as the reverse complement.
CGTTTTGAGTTCAAATCCCACCGAGGTCAGTTTTGCCTTTCATCCTTCCGGGGTCAATAAAACAAATACTAGTTGAATACTGTGGTCGATGCAATCGACTATACCCTCCCACAAGCTTGAAGCCTTGTGTCTATGTTAGAATTCAATATTGTTTATTCTACACGGACGATAGATTGTCAGAATCTGTAGAGTGTCGAAGAAAATAACGGTAGATGGCAGAATCGGTAGAGCGTTAGCTAATATGGTGGAAGTCTGCAAAGTCAGTAGAGCGTCGGACAAAATGGCGACAGACTGGCAGAATCAGTAGAGCGTCGGACAAAATGCCTTGCAGCATTTAGTTACACATCTTTATGGTTTGTGTTCAAATCCCACCTGCGTTAACTTTGAATTTCATCCTTTCGGAGTCAATAAAATAAGTACCAGTCATGTACTGTGTCGATATAATCAATTATTCCCCAAAAATGTGTGGCATTGTGCCTATGTTAGAAAACAATACTATATATTCTACAGAAGGCCCTTGGGTAATAGAAACAATAGAGTACCAGACTAAATACTCTGCAGTATTTAGTTACGTCCATCTATGTTCTGAGTTCCGATCCCACTGGAGTTGACAATGACTTTCATCCTTCTCTGGGAACAAGAAAATCAGTACCAGTAATATACTGCAATCCATACAAATGCGTGACCTTATGCTAATGTGAGAAATTAATAAATGTGTTTTATATAGTTGTTTATTAATAAAACATTATCAGAGTGAAAGCAGCATGGCTAAATGGTTAAGACGTTCGCTTCGCAACCACAAAGTCCCAGGTTCGATCCTACTGCCTGGCATCTTGGGCAAGTGTCTTTAGTATAGCCTCCGGTCGACCTAATCTTTGTGAGTGAAATTGGGTAGACGGAAACATTGTGTCGCACTGATTCTACTTGAAGATTACGTTAAGGGCACACGTGTCTGTGGAATACTCAACCACTTACGCTAATTCAATGTTCAGTTGATCATACAACTAAACACCGATCGTCTGGAATCCAGACAGATCCATCAGCAACATATTCCATATATATATTTATACGAGTAAATTCGTATGTATGTGCATATTTGCACAAATGTGAGTGTGTATTAGTGGTGGTATGTATTGTTATTAATTATATCGTATCAGGCGGTGAATTGGCAGAACCGTTGGCAGTTATTTGTTCCGGCTCTTTACGTTCTGAGTTCAAATCTCACCGAGATAAATTTCACTTTCACCCTTCCATGGTCGATAAAATAAAGTACCAGAGCCAGGTTGAGAGACTGGCAGACTTGTTAGAGCGTTGAACATAATTCTGTCCGGTGTTTGTTCCGGTTCTTTGTGTTCTGAGTACCCTAGCTGGTATGGTGAACTAGCCGACAAGGTGTTTTTTTTAAATACCGAAAGGAAAGCAACAGGAAACCAACTTTGTAGTTTCTTACGAAAATTCACAACAAGCTCATAGTGCTTGTCAAGGAAATCATCAGGAGTCATTCGTCAACCTGATGGTGCAGAAAGGAAAAATAGTGTCAGTCAACCATTGGGATCGATTTAATCGACTAAACCCCTCCCTTACACATCTGTGACCGTGTGCTCATGCTAGAAATCAATATTATTCTGCAGAAGGAGCAGAAACAGTAATGTACTGAATTAAAATATTTACAGTACTTACATCCCTTCACATATCTTAGTTCAAACCCCAAATTATAAATCAATAAGCAAGACTACAGCAAGACTAAAAAAATGTACTGAAATAATTAGTTATTCTGCTGTATAGTGTTTTATGTAATATATTACGCCTCTCCTCCTCTCGTTATCCATATTGCATCAACCCCTCCCATCACATCCTACCCAAGCTCTACATTAACCATTTCGCCTATCCCTTTCTTCACTGAACACCATACCGATGGAATTTCCTCCCTGCCCATGTTTCTTTGCAGCCGCTAACTTCCAAGTGTTTAAGAGGAATATTAAACGCGTCGATCTTACAGGTCTCGAAGGGCAAAGTTCATGGACACAGACCCTTCATTCAAACCAAACCATTACAAAAAGATAATAAGGATCACCGAAAGAGTTGGGTGTCGTATTTAATGCATCATCACATTTATTTTCGTCCCTCTGAGTTCTGTGTTCAGCTTTCGTTGCAGTTGTCTTTGTCATACATATCCCTTGGAAGTCGATAATTAAGAACCAGAAATACACTGGTGGTGTGGGAGGATGTCTATGGATTCAATAGACTTTACTCCACTTCTGCAAAAATTGATCTTTTGTTTAGTCAAAGGAAGTACTATGCATATATAAAATTGGAAAAGATTAAGAGGAAAACCTCCAGCTATTCTGGGCCGCGAGCCGGTTTTGATTTCCAATTGAAACCATTTTAATTCACTTGTATTACTGTATTACTCATTGCTTTGGTAAAAGTTATAAACATACAAACATCTCATTTCTCTTCCTTTAAGTTTAGGATGGGTGTCGCCTATATAAGAAATATAGTTCATGCAAACGACGGTTGAATGAGAGACGTTTTTAACTCTTAACATCCTGTAGCACCCAGTTCTATACAGTACCACATCATCAAATTGATATGAATCATTGAACTATATATATAGTAGAAAGTAGACTATTTTTGTGTGAAAACGACTCAAGTACCTATGTTTTTTACCTGTAAATTTCATAATAAATAAGCTGCAAAAAAAAACAACGATTTTAAACATTTCCTGCTCAATCATTACAGGACTTTCCTACGAAAGTGTCAAGTTATTTGCTTTGCAATATCTAGTTACATTCTTAGTTCAAATCACGCCGTTACTTTTTTATTTTCCTTTCATCCCTCCTACCGTAATTTACTGTGGTTTGATTCGATCCATTATAACTATTCCATACGAGTGTCAGGAACTTGTGCCAACATACAAATAAATGAATATTCTTCATGAGAAAAACAAAAGAAGTGGGTGTTTACTCATTTATTTAAAATATTTAGAAAATCTTGAGAAACGGGCAACTTCCAAACGGTTAACCAGATCAAAGGAAAATTTTAATAAAGCCGCCCGTTTCGAGAAAGCAAAACCTCTGAAACACACGAAACCTTCGGCTATTTACAGGCGCCATTAGTAATTAAAGATAATAGTTAAATAAATAAAAACTTCATTAAAGAAACGCTACGACGGGAAACCTTATATTTTTCAGAAACAAACGAGACATTATTCTCTGGTGATGGATATTTCTTTTTCTTTTTCATTGGACTCTTTTAAGTAAAGCTTTGTAACTTAAGGGCAAGCAACTTTCTTACAGAATCATACATACACACACGCGCATACACACACACGCAGTCGTAGAGAAGGCACATACACAAATATGCCTGCGTGCACACACACACACACACACACAAATATATATATATATTATATATAGGCACAGGCATGGCTGTGTGGTTAAGGAGTTCCCTTCGCAACCACGTGGTTTCAGGTTCAGTCCCACTGCGCAGCACCTTGGGCAAGTGTCTTCTACTATAGCCTCGGGCTGACCAATGCCTTGTGAGTGAATTTGGTAGACGGAAACTG
>JAOPJM010361174.1:0-18514 GCA_027124095.1 Muusoctopus leioderma | reverse complement strand
CGGGCCGAAATCACCCGTCCAACCCATGCCAGCATGGAAAACGGACGTAAAACGATGATGATGATGATGATGATGACACATATATATATACATGTGTGTGTGTATGTGTGTGTGTGTATATATATATATATATATATATATATGGAGATATGATTCTAAATCCATTGTTTATCTAAGCGCATATATCAGTGTATTATTTTATGATCATATACTTTATTTTTATATTGCAATTTATAAACAATAGTGTTGTTGGTTACAAGTTTACAATGGCCCAGTCACTAGTTCACTGCATTTCTGACAGCAAGAATGGCTAACCCAAATGTCTAGCCCGATGCACGGGACCCTGTTCATAAAGCACCAGTTTTCTTTTTCCAGTTTTCTCGATGATGGTTATATCCTACATCAATATAAACTGGCGAAAGATACACACACACATAAATCCATACATACACCATCATCAGCAGCATCATCGTTTTTACGTCTGTTTTTCCAGCTGACACAAGTTGGACAAATTTTGTTTTTGGAGCAGTATTCTACAGCCAGATGCCCTTCCTGTCACCAACCCTTCTATATTTTTGTAAGTAAGATAGTTTTTCCACAAATCTTTAACCATTGAACAGCTAATCTGCTGCCCGATTGTTATACACAGAATGTAAACAAACAAGCACTGATAGCCAAGCGATGTCAACAATGAAGAATTCATGGAGACGTGCATGTGCATGCGCACACACATGCGCACACACATGCACACACACACACTTATATATGACAGGCTTCTATACAGTTTCTGTCTACCAATTTCACTCACAAGGCATTGGATGTCCCGAGGCTAAAGTGGAAGACACTTGCCCAAGGTGCCATGCAGTGGGATAGAACCACAACAGGCTTCTGCACAGTTTCCATCTATCAACATAATCTGTTAGGTATTTCTCATATTGAAGTGAATGGATATAAATAAGGATTATAACGATAAAGATGATATTTGAAATAAACAGTAATTCACATGAAGTTATCCTTAAATAATTTTAACCCTTGACCTAATACTACCAATACTACCAATAGTCAAAGCTGAAATTTTAAAGAAAAAATCAAAAACAAATAACAGAACAAAGTGTTAATTATCAAGTTGAAGCAAACCCTTGCTAATTCAGAATATATAATGCTAACCAATGAACGGTAATGACCACTGCTCCCACTTCCCCCGCACACTCACATTTGTCCCCCCCCCCCATTACCTCTCCCTCCTCCTCCCTTATTCTTCACTGTTATAAATTTTTTTCTCACTCTCACTCCTCCCAATCTATCCAGCAATTCAAATAAAACATTCCTCTTTCTCCCTGACAAAGGGTCCTACCAAAAATGTTAAACTTTTCTTCTTCCTCATGACATAACATTTATTCCAATGTCAGAACTTTTGGCTGATGCAAAACATCACTAGTTTCCTAGGATTCTACCATTCATTTATGGACTTAATACCACAGACTGTTCTGATAATCTGTTTGAAGTAATGTAGAGTTTAGTTGCCTAGGTGACTTAATTTTAGCCAGTGATTGTATAGTGGCTAGAAAATAAAGAGGAGGAAAATGAATGAATGGCTACATCTGTTAGCAACAAAAGTCAACAAAAGCCATGCTCGCTCGACCTGCTAGAAATAGCAGTCAAATATCCTTCAAATCATACTCTACTGTCTTTAAAAAAAAGAAAGGATACATTACATACTGTAGTCTCAGATACATTATGCTTGACAAAAAAAGGCACCATGGCCATGATTGGAACACCTTTGATCATAGGTCTACTTAATCAAGGCTGACCTGGGGCTAACCAACAAACTGACTTTCTCTTTATATGAAAGTTGAATCATTCAGACCAGGTCTCCAGTCCAAGGATATATGTGCTGCTTCCTTCGTGAGTCATGATTTCTTTTGAATGCAGATTACATGGGTAATGAATATTCATTATCCATGTTTCACTACCTTATGCTATAACCCATCTTACTTGTTTCACTTGATGGGCAACGTTAACTTGTGAGAAAGTTTGAGGGATTATAAGTTGAGAAAGTAGTTGGGTATCGAAGACATTGGTTGAATTATGTAATAGAAGCAATATGCAATATAAATAAATGATTCATAATGGGTGGAAAAAAAAATGCCTTCATTTGTTGTTGTTAAGCCCCAGGTCAGCTCTGATTGAGCAGACCTATGATCAAAGGTATTCCAGTTGTGACCATCCTGTTATTTTGTGTATATCAGAGACTACTTTGTCTAATGTATCCTCTTTTTTTAATACAGTAGGGCAGTGTGATTTGAAGGAGATTTAGTTGCTATTTCTAGTAAATCAAAGCAAATGTGTAGAGGCTCTCTTATTGGTCCAATGCCTTCAGTTTTTAAAGGAAGGTACCCCAACAATAAAGCTACACTGACGAAGACTTTGGATGAAGTAGTTAAATCAGATCTGAGAAATTTGAGCCTTATAGTTGAGATAACACAGAATTGAGACAGATAGAAATATATTCTATGGCAGATCTATCCCACCCATGCAAAAATAGAGGAGTCAACATTGGCAGTTACAATGACAATGATATGAAGTCTTTTTTAGTTTGTTTTCTTGTTTGTTACAGTTCAGTCAAGTGGAAGGTAGGGTGCACATGACCTTCACATATCCTCCAAGATAGTGATAGTGATACAATTGATGTTCAACTTAAACATCGATAAAATGATATCTGCAGGAAAAATGTGGGTGGGAAGGGTTCTATAGGGTTGACTTTCTGAGGAGGAATATTTGAGAAAAGTGGTTAGTCCAGGGCCTGTTGTGGTGGGACATAGTATAGGAGTGATGAGAGGGAGAGATAAGTGTGTTATCATTGTTGTTTAGCCCCAGGTCAGTCCTGATCGAGCAGACTTATGATTAAAGGCATTTCAGCAATGACCATCTAGTCCTTTTCCTATGTGCATGGAACCTAGAACCACATTATCCAGTGTGTCCTTTTCTAAGATGGTGGGGTGTGGTATGAGGGAGATTTGGTTGCTATTTCTAGCAGGTTGAGTGACCATATAGAGGCTCCCTCATTGGCTCGAGATGGGTGTGTCAGGTGGAGGTGGTATGCAACTAGCTAGTTTAGAGAAACAGTGGGCCTTGTCATAGCGACAGAATAGGCAGAATGTGAAGACAATGTATCTGTGGATCAGAGGTTTTAGTGTGTTGGTAAATGAGTTTTTATGAATCAGTCAGATGGCCAAAAAGAGCAACGGACCAAATGATGAGACTTGAACCACTTACATATCGTTTGCTGGGTGATTGCGTTAGCGATTACACTACAGAGTATCTGTATTTGTTAGTAAGAACAGGCAAGTATAAACAATTGTTTAATTTAGATGAACACCCAATGGGATGTGGCACGTACAGATGGTATATTTCTACAATTAATTTAACACATACATATAAATATTTATATATCTATTATATATGAGAGAGAGAGAGAAATACTACTCCAATTTCATAGTTGTCATTATAAAGAGATGTAATCCTGATAAAACCATCTGAATCCAATGTTTCGTGTAAAATCTGGATTTAACACATGTATGCATTAAAAACAAATACCATAATTAAGGAGAACGCATTAAAATTAAAATAGTTGCATTGTGGTAGAATCATATTGGCAATTTAAAATTAAAATTAAAACATTTAAATTTAGACACAAAAAACTCCCAGCATGCCATCGATTAATTCAAATTAGCTAATTAGGTACCATGCCATGTTAGACACTTAGTTCAGTGGAAAGCTTTATCAGATGCATTACACTATGTTCTTGATCAAGATTTTTAACTACAAAACTCAACCTAGAACCATGTCTTCTCTTTGTTCACTCTGACTTCAAACTTTCCCATAGTCAATTGTATCAATATCTGCTCTAGGCCAAGTCCTGTTAATTTAAAGTGGCCATCATCACTTTACGTCCACTTTCCATACTAGCATGGGTCAGACAGGTGATTTCGGTCCCAGTGAGTTCTTACTTGGAGTCACCACTCTCCTAGACAAGCCAGAGGACCACGTCTCACTCGTACTTTTCATTTTGCTTAGTTTCTATGCTGGATGCCCTTCCTGTCACCAACCACTTTACAGTGTGTACTCCACATGAAAAAACAATAGCTAAGTTCGTGTTGACATATTTAATGCAGGGAGCATTAAAAAGCTAACGAGAAATAAATATGTTGATAAGGAAAAAACAATTAATCAATGATTATTATTTTCATTTTTCTGGCAAGTATTGGAGACAATACTGGACATGTTCAGAATTATTCTGATCTCAACAGTGAAGTATAGCATTCTATATAGTTGCTAAAGTAGTGATGAATGTATCACTAAGTAAATATACATTTGTTGACATAGAAAAATAGAATTGTTGAGAAATAAGATCATTCAGAGATGCCATCTGCAGTCTATTTGACTCAATCAACCTTCTTAGCTGAAATCAGGTTCCACTCTTATATCATGGTTGTTGTTGTTGTTGTTTTTGTTCTTGTTTAGCTACAATCAGCACTGATCAAGCAGACCTATGATCAAGAGTGTTCCAGCTGTGACCAATCCAACTTTTCTTTTTTCAAAGATAGGTGCTGGCATGGCTGTATGGTTAAGAAGTTTGCTTTGCAACCACATGGTTTTGGGTTCAGTACCACTGCAAGTGTCTTCTACTATAGCCTCAAGCCAACCAATGCCTTCTGAGTGAATTTGGTAGATGGAAACTGTGTGGAAGCCCGTCATATTTATATGTATGTGTGTTTGTCTCTCTCTCCATATCTTTTTTGTTTGTTCATGTCCTGTAACCTAGCAGTTTGGCAAATAGAGACCGGTAGAATAAGTACCAGACTTAAAAATAAGTTCTGGGGTCAATCTGATCAACTAAAAAATGACTGAAACAAGTAAAAGAGTATAATATATCTAGGAGAACATTATCCAAGTTGACCTTCCTATTTTTAAGAAAGTAACATGTGGTTTGAAAGAGATTTGGTGGCTATTTCTCACAGGTCAGGTAACCACATACAGGAATCCCTTATCAGCTCTGTTATTCCAAAATAATATGCAAACATCTAAATTTTGCAGGAAAACCATTCCAAAACAGTAGTTGTTAGCACAGCGGTAATAAATAGATGTAAAAATGGTAAAAAAATAAAAGAATAATTTGCAGAGAAGAAACATTGAAATCTGATCTAGCACCTTTGTAGTTATTGATCAAATAATTCTTTTTTGTTCCTCTGCCACAACCCAAGACCTTTAATATGGATTTATTTCTGCGACCTTTGACTTCATACAGGAATTATAAAATATTCAATATAAATTTTTAAAGCGAACCTCATTTTCTTTTTTTCAATCATTTACTTTACTTTACTTTAAGTACTAGGTTTATATTGTGATTATTGGGGGGTTTTTTGTTGTTGTTATTGTTATTAGCAACAATAAATGTTGTAGCAGTGCTGCATCACTATTCATTTTTATTATTATTGAAATTACCGTGTGTGTATAATATATATATATATATATATATATATATAATGTCAAACTCTTTTTATTTTTCTCTCTCTTGCTCTTCGATTTATTCTATCTCCCTCAATGTCTTTATTTACACTTTTTTTTCTCTCTCTCTCTCTCTCTCTCTCTCTATCTATCTATCTCTCTCTCTCTCTATCTCTCTCTCTCTCTCTCTCTCTCTCTCTCTCTCTCTCTCTGTGTGTCTCTCTGACTCTCCATCCATCTATCTATCTATCTGTGAATCTCTCTTTCTAGTTTTATTCATTTATCTATTCATTTGTTTTATTTGCCTCTCTCAATTTTATTCATTCATTGATTGGTTCTAGTTCCACTTCATGCATGCTGATTGATAAACAGCTTAAGTATTCCTCCTAAAACAGTTTTCATTCAGATTAAATATCCCAGCCTTCCATGCATTATTAAAATGACTTGGCTACTATATTTCTCTAGGGTTAGTTTGATTGTTTTTTCATTTGTTCTTTTAGTTTTTTGGTGGACGTAAAAATGGCAGTTTTTCTTCAGCATTTCCTATCATTTTCCATCATACCTATTTATTATATTGTCTTAAAAATATGTTTAGAGTGTCTGCTAATGTAACTGCCTAAAAACCTCTATGTTAAAAACAAAACAAAATAAGATAAGAAGAAAACATGGTAAAGGAAATAGTAAATGATTTCAATGTAATCTGACATGACTTTGATACTTGAAAATACACAATCAGTAAAATAATGGACACCATTATTCAGTGTGGGACAACACTAATTTATGTTTGTGCCCATAACCACTGGTGCATTTGGTTATGTTACCAAGTGTCTAAGTAATAAAAATTGGAGTCGGAGTTTTCAGGCAAACAAAGATGTACTCTGAAAATTGAGTATGTAAATGGAACAGTGAAAATATGCAAGACTTGTCTAAAATTCAGCATGCAACTGTTGTTGTTATCTAAATTTCAGTGAGAGAGGTTTGTTTCTTTGCTAGAAATCAGCTACTTCTTTATATGAAGAGAGAGAGAGAGAGAGAGAGAGAGAGAGAAGAGAGACAGACAGAACTAATTTTAAATAATTTGATTACCAATTTAGAAAGTTCCAATTAAAGGATAAAAAAGAGAAATCTTTATAGATACAGAGCATATCCAGTAAGTTTGATGATAAATAAACAAGATGAAAGAAAAAAATGTTACCGTTTCTTCTAACTCTCCCCCTGGCAGTCTCATAATGTTTGTTTGATCATTTATAAATGTCACCAGTTCTACTGCATCAAGGTGTCCACCATACTGAAATTGGAAACATGAACAAAAAAATATATAAATCATAATAATAATCAGAACATAATTACAAGAAAATACAATCATAAGACAAGGTTAAAAAAATAAATATATATGTACTAATAGCTGTGTATGGTTTGTAGAAACATAATGCTATTATAGTGGAGTGTATTCTATTTGAGAAATTCAATCTCATTTACTCATTTCACTTGAAGACTGCTTCCAGTGAGAATTTTTTTCCAGCATGAGAGAGAGAGAGAGAGAGAGACAGACAGACAGACAGACATGTGATAACTGGATATTTTAGGTCATATCTATGTTTCAGACAACAACAACAACCATATCTAGGTGAGAAAACTATGTATGAATTAAAATCTCCAAGTGACCATACATAAAGATATGCACTTCCACCACAAGCATGTATTGAGCACACTTGTGTTTTTGTACTAATACATAAACAAATACATTTTGAGTGTGTAGAGAGAAAGAAAGAAAGAAAGAAAGAAAGAATGAAAGAAAGAAAGAACGAAAGAAAGAAAGAAAGAAAGAAAGAAAGAACGAAAGAAAGAAACCAAGCTATCATGGGCTTCCTTGGTAACTAAACCCCTCCCCCTACATCATGGAGAAAACTTTTATTCCCAGCAGTTTTAGACTACCGCTATGAGCCCATTTGTAGCTAACCCTAACCCTCCCCCTACATCATAGAGGGAGACATGGCTTCCGAACTGTAGTAAAAGTAAACTGTCCAGGAAGGTGGTCACTCCAAACAAACCCAACAGTATACAAAAATGATTCTGTCCTAATTGCATGGAGGAGACATGAACTCTGCAAACTGCAGCGAAGTCTAGCAGAGCAGTAACTCTGAATAAAAACTTATACAGAGTAGAGGGGACACATTAGTCCTAGCAGACAACCTCCCTCATGCCAGTGGCACGATAAAATGCACCCATTTCATGCCGTAAAGTAGTTGACAATAGGAAGGGCATCCAGCAGTAAAAACCATGCAAAAAAAAAGAAGATAGGAGACATAGAGGCCACAAGCTGCAGCAATGGCAACCTATCTAGGAGAGCGGTAACTCTGAATAAAGGAATTATACAGGCTGGATGGAACACTTTAGACCTGGCAGACAACCTCTCAAGTGCCAGTAACATGATAAAATTCGCCTAATCCATGCTGTACAGTGGTTGGTGAAAGGAAGGTCATCTAGTGGTTAAAAAAATACGTGACATATACAACTTAGAGATTGGTAGTTTTCTCTATTATTGTGTGTATCATATGACAAAAGACTGTGACAAGCAGTGAGATGCTGTGCTGGGACAGACCTGTCCAACACATGCCGGCATGGACAAATGAACATAAAATTATGATGATGAAAGCTGAGGCTTGGGAAATCATGGATCAGTTAACTGTTGGTTTGATATACTGGGTCTCTTCACAGATCCTTTAGGACACTTGTGTTGTGATAAAATTAATATACATTAAAACACAAATGTCACAGCAACATTACACTGTCTTTTTATCATTGGATCATGCTTTTCATATAATTTTTAAGTTAGTCCAACATTAAACAGAAAGAGGAACATTGCTGTGGTGACAATAAGGCTTTACATATAATTATTTTATCACAACATAAGTGTGATAAAAGATCCATAAACTTTCATCAAAAAGAAGGCATTGCAACTAATAGCCAGCATGAGCTTCAAGGTCTTTCCATTCATCATTAAAACCATGGAACATACTCTGTGGAATTCACATCAGTGAGGTTGGAAATGACTAATATAATGTTAATTTGTATTATAAAGTTCTGTTTGGTACAACAGAATTTTTCCTTTAGGTCAATAGTTCTGATTCTAAATCAGCCTCTGTTCTCTTTGAGTTAAATATAAATTCCAGCAGGTAAGACTCCAAATACGAACTGACTCAGTTTGAAATCACCCGTCCAACCCATGCCAGCATGGAAAACGGACGTAAAACGATGATGATAAAGTTTGCTGTTAAGGTACCCGAGCTGTGGCACCTGTCATAGCTTAGGCTGGAAAGACCCAGTAGGTTCAACCAGTCAACTGTCCCATGATTTATTGGCTTTCTGCAAGCCAAGTATAGTAAGTATAGTCATATATAACTGTATATGTGTGTGCATGTGTGCATTAATGCATATCATACCCTATTCCAAGAGAAGAGAGTTTTATCCACATCTTCAAATTCCATACTAGTATTTAAGAGTGTGTGCAACCAGGTGAGACCAATATAGTTAGGGTGTTTCTTTTGCTTAGTGTGGTGTCATATACATCCCCATTCGGAAAGTTTCTATAGTATACAGACATGTAAATGACAAATTTATGAGTTTTCCAATTATTTTCAAACTCCACTGCAGAGGTTGCTGTTTTTACCAACACTACTGCCAGAGAAGTTGGCCTGTGGTATTCAGGGCCAAAACCCAGGTATAACACCATGCTTCTAATTGGACATGAGATCAAGTCTCTTCGTGGATGCAGTCATGGCTGTGTGCTTAAGAAGTTGGCTTCATATCTATGTGATTTTGTGTTCAATCCCACTGCACGGCACCTCGGTCAAGTATCTTCTGCCATACCATCAGGTCAATCAAAGCCTTGTGAGTGAAATTTGGTAGGCAGAAACTGTGTGGAAGCCTATTGGAGGGACCAATCCTGTTTTGGGGTGGTAGACTTAATTTGTCACCCAGTTAAACACCACCACCTGGTCCTTGGGTGCCATTTAACAGAGTCCACTCTGTTGCAAGCATTTGGGTCAGGTCTCCAGGCTGAGGATAACTTCCTCCCTTCCTCCCTTCCTCCCAGCAGCCTTGAAGGCTCTGAAAAGGGTTAAAGGTGCTGCCCCTCCTTCTCTGACTAAGTCATGTAAAAAAAATGTTTTTTTTAAAATTAAAATCTCTTCAAGTGCCAGGCCAATACCTTATCTTCTCAGCTACGTCTCTTACACAAAACAATAAAATTGGTAAGAAATGGAAACATGGATAAAAGCAAATTGGCTTCAAAGACCTGAAATGAAAATATCTAATTGTTTCCCCCACAAAAAAGCAATGTCAAAGAAACAGCTTATAAGATGCCTATTATAGGCATGATATTAGAAGTCATGCCTATTATAGGCATTATATAAGGAGGCATGCCTATATAATAGGCACGATGTAGGGAGTCATACCTATATAATAAATCACTATTATAGCCTAATAGGCTTTAATAGTGATTGATTATATAGGCATGACTCCTCAAACTTATGGGGGGGGGGGGGGTAAGGAGTGGTTTTGGTGTCCATGCTTTTCCAAATGGCATTAGTAGTGTAAGTGAGGTGGTTCTGACTGAGAATTGAAACTGGATCATAGATTTGTGTCATCTAATAAAATATTGTCAAACTACTGCAGTCTTTACAAAATAAAATTAAGAATATGTTCCAATATTTGTAATTCAAAACATGGTGGCTATAAGTATATTTTCCCTCTAGGTTGGTTTTAAATGGAGAAATGACATTAAAATGTTATATTTTGACACTTCTTTTAAAAGAACAGTGACTCTAAACAAAACAAGAATTAAGAGAAACAGAGAAAGACAAGAAACCAGACTGGTAAACTTCAAAATTTGATATGTTTTCTTGAGATCAGTGAAATAGCAACCAGTTGTTAGAAATATAGTGGCTCATAGTGAGCTGGGTAGATAAGAAGGTGAGGGTCGACCAAAGATGACTCAGCATGGTGAAGGAGATGACTGGACAGCATGTTAACCACCAGTATGGACAGAATGGAGAAAGGATCTTAGAATAATCTTAGTTGATGGATGAACTTATTCAGAGTAACAGACAGAACTATTCATCCATAATATAAAATAATAGGGTTTTTTCTCGGTCAAGAGCTTTCCCATGCCTTGAAATGATCGTAATGGAAATATTTCAAGAACAATCAGTTATTTTTCCAAACACTGGTGTTGCTTTCATTTTTCATGCATGACTGGCTCATGCAACAAGTTTAATTTGGTGCAGTGAACACCATCACAAGTATGCAACAAAAATCAATACTATGAAGTGGTATACAAAAATTACTTGTCCCTATTTAAACAAGCACACTCATTATAATTGTAATTCTCCTTTCGATTTCGAGTACAACTTCATTTCTGCATCTACAGATCTGTATGCATGTGTTAGCTTTTGTGTCCATATAAACCTGCATTTAATGATACTGAAAATAAACTTTTATGAATATAATTACATAGTTTTCTTTTGTTGTTTTTTTTAAACTATCTTTACAATTAGAAACAGAATATATAGAACACCCTAGATCTTTCTTTTGTAACCCAATTAAAAAAAAAGAAAACTGTTTATATTTTAGTAACACTTTATTAGTTACAGAAATATTAGTTACAGAAATATTATTTCCATATCTAGACAATCTCATCTAAGTTTTCCAATAGTTTCCCTATTATAGTAATTTTGCAGTCGAATTTTTCTTTTAAAGAAAGGTGAAAATTGTCACTTGAAATACCTGTTAAAAATAAAAAATCTCTACTGAAAAGAATTATTTCAACGTTTCTCAAAGTGTATTCCAAGGAACCTCAAGATTCCGCAAAAAAAATTCTGGGGTTCCGTGAGATAAGGTGTCTTTTAATAAAATATGAAATTTTATTTTATGGAAAAAAAAAAAAATGGTATTCACAATTTTTAAATATATTCTCTCTCTAAAACAATTTTTACTTCATTTAATGTCTTATTCAAATTTGGGTGGCAGGGGTTGTCTGTAAAATAAAGGTATGGGTTCCATGATTTTTGGAAAACTGTATAAGGGTTCCACGACAAAATAAGTTTGAGAACCACTGGATTATTGTATTTATCATCTTACATGCAGAGATAAACACTTGACACAGTTTATAAGATGTCACTAAAAAGTTGTAATTTTTATTTTTCATTCTTTTAATATGTTCAAACAATGGTTTATTCCTTATTAAATGTCAATAGATCAGGAGATTGGCAGAAACATTAGAGTGCCAGACATAATACCTTAACCCTTTCATTACCATATTTCTAATGAAATACACTGACTATAAGTTTCAGTTCATTTTGAAAATAACCAATAATTTGGAGGGATTCAGTCAAATAACTAACTTTCTCCTTATTAAGTTGATGTTTGGAAAAAAAGTTCTTAATTATGGAAGGTTTAAATTTAAATATGAACACTTTAAAGCAAATGGTTTTTTATCATAGAACCATGGGCAGTTTCAGGCGGATTGGTATCAAAAGGGTTAAAGAGTTTAGTTTCATCTCTCTACATTCTGAGTTCAAATGCTGCCAGGGAAAAACTTTGCCTTTCTTTCATCTCCCCAGAGTTGATAAAATAAGTATTAGGAATTATTGAATAAATTATGTCACACACACACACACACACCCTCTACTACAAGTTGGTGGCCTTGTGCCAAAGCTAGAAATCGTTAAGAATCTATAGAAATGAAATCACTAGCTTGCTTCAATATTTAGAATTAAAGAGACAACAGATCTAATGAAATCTAACATTAAATTTCTTTAGTATTATTATTCTTGATATTGGGGGGGGGTGGATTGATAGAATCAGTAGAGCATCAGATAAAATGCATTGTGGTATTTGTTCCAGCTCTTTACGTTCTCAGTTCAAATCCCACCGATGTCAACTTTGCTTTTCATCCTTTTGTGGTTGATAAAATAAAGTACCAGTAAAGTACTGGAGTTGATATAATTGACTGTTCCCCTATCACCAAATTTCTGGCTTTGTGCCTATATTAGAAACAATTATTATTATTGGATTGGCTGAATCGTTAGCACGTCGGACAGAATGCCTGCATGAATGGCTTCGCTATGCAATATAGATTTCTTACATAGATAAAAGGCTTTTGGATTAAAGCAGAATTATAATTGTGTGGCATTCATGCATTTCTCAAGATAATCAGCAATGTAGGGGAAGTTTTTCTAACTGGAAATTGAGACTAAATCACAGATTTAATTTACAATGAGAACACAACATTCCCTAACAGAGACCATTGCACATTATATACGGTATTGAACCACAATGAAAATGCAATTTCAAGAGAATGTAATGACATCATAGCTGTTGGTGTTTATATTTGCGGTTGCGTAATTTTTATTTTTTTGATATGCTAAACCAAGCATTTTAGAGAGTGGTTGCATAATATCACGCTTTGTTCTTCAAATAAATTTCCTAATATATTTACTCTACATAGAATCTGTTCTTTGCTTTCCAAGAACAGATTCTATGTAGAGTAGAGAGGATCTTTAACCTGCAGGAAACCAAGGCATCCTCTCTAGTCCTGGTTCCATGGTAAAATGCACCCAGTACACTCTGTAAAGTGGTAGGTAATTGAACAGAGGTGTCGTGGACAAGACAACCTTTCTAGTGTCGGTTCCATGATAAAATGCACCCAGTACACTCAGTAAAGTTGTTGTTGATAGGAAGGGCATACAACCATAGAAAACAAGCCAAATGAAATGTAAGAGCAAGATGAGGGCTGCCGACCTGTCTGGGGGTGTGGTGCTCCAAATAGGAAATGGCTCAAACTGAAATCACTTGTCCAGCCCATAACCAGCATGGAAAGCAGACATAAAATGATGATGATTATGATGATGATGATGATGATGATGATGATGATGATGACAATGATGATGATGATGATGATGACAATGATGATGATGATGACGATGATGATGATGATGATTTATCCTCTTAAACATTTTTTTTTTTTTTTTTCCGCACTAGCATAAATTAGGAGAAAATCAGCAAAACTGACAGAACAAATATCCTGTAGACTTTATATGGTTGGTAATGACAAGTTTATTTCAGAGACATAAAGCAAGATTGAGTAGTTCATGAACCACATTTTACTTCCGTTATTTATCATGATTACAACATTATTAATTTCAGTTACAGATAATTCCTACTAAGATTTATGTAATTGTCTGTTAAAATCTCTTAACTTGGCTCTTTTCTCTATCCTTCTAATTCTTCAATTCTTAACCTGAAGGAAATTATCAGGATTCCAGTGGGGAAATTTGGGGATTCCAGTGGGGAAATTATTTGTAGGTTGAAAAATTATTTATCATTAATTGCACTGTTTTTGCTAGATTTATTTTCTTTAATGTTGATTTTAAGGATGCTGATGTTAAACGTAAATGTATCTATATAAATAAGTGTGAATGTTTGTCTTGAAACAATGTCACCATTTCTCAACGAATCTTTACAAAATTTGTCATGGACATCCTAATGTACCCCAGAAAATTGTGTGTACAACGAAATCCAGAATCCCACCTTGGAATACTCATTTTACGCTTAAAATATGAAATTTCCCCAAAAGAGATGGGGAAACACAAGAAGTTGCACTTGAGTAGGAGGGGGAAAGTAAGAAGCAAAACTATCATAGGCAGTTAAGTAGGAGGTAGTCATTTTTAAGGTAGTTTTGAAGAAGTGGAGAGAAAGAACAACACAGGTTGTTCTTTCTCTCTCTCCTCTTCTCTTCCTCTTATATCTATATATATATATACCATTCGCTTCTGTTTTTCTTTCTTTCTTTCCCGGCTCTGTACGTTCTGAGTTCAAATCCCACCAAGGACTACTACTTTTATTTTTTTTCAAGTAATATAAATGTTGAATAATTTTTATTCCACTGCTATCTTTATATCACTTTTGAGAACTTGAATATCATATGACATCCATAATCTCGTACAAAAAGACTTGCTACTGATTCATTTACGTTTAACAAAAAAAAATGTTTCTACATATTCCGCACCCAGGCAACGCCAGGTACCTGTGCTTTTATTTATATAGAACACAGCATGAATCAGAAAATGTGTAGATATTGTTTACAATTTTCACAGCAAAAGCTTTCAAAAAAAACTGTTGATGTATCTACATTGTATTTTTCTAATATAAGGTTGCCTATGCAATAAATTATATTGTATAGAAGACTACATTTTTTAATCAAATGTGGTGGGAAATCAGAGTGGTGAACTGATAAAATGGGGGAAATATGGGAAAAAAAGTTAAGAAACACATTTCTAATTTACCAAAACTCATTAATCAAAAGGTTGTTATATAAGCATAGTATACTTACACGTTTTCTAGAATTCTTATTTTCAATTGAGTACCAGTAGATTCCAGGGTATTTTCGAAGACCAAAACTGAAATGGGATACATTTTAAATATTAATAAATATTTTATTTAATAAATAAATTAATAAATTTTATTTATTTCTGACTAATTTATAACAAATGAATAAATCATCTCACTTAACAAGACAATTTGACTTTTTACACAAAGCGAGACTTCTGAGTGATTTCTTCTAAAATAAAATTTTTAAAAATCTATGATGAACAGTGTTTTTTTTTTATATTGGTTAGTCAGGAGGGAAAGCAGTGCCCATCACCATTTTTCAGGGCCTCTGAGACTGGTGGCAGGGAGGGAGGAAAGTATCCTCAGACCGGAGACCTGGCCTGAATGCTTGCAACAGAGTGGACTCTGCTAAAGGTACCCAAGGACCAGGTGGTGGCATTAAACCGGTTGACAGATTATGTCTACCACTCAAGTAGGCTACAGTGGGATTCAAATTCAGAACTCAGAACTCAAAGAGCTGGAACAAAATACCACAAGGTATCCCGTCCGATGCCCTGAGATTCCACCAGTCCATCACCCTAGGCTGGTACTTTATTTATCGACCATGAGAGGATGAAAGGTAAAGTTGACTTTGGCAGGATTTGAAGTCAAATTGCAGTAAGCTGGAATGAATAGTGCAAGGCATTTTGTTTGATGCTCTAACGACTCTGCCAATTCGCCGCCACCTGAGAAGATGATCCACCGGATGTGCAGTGTAAACTTACAAGAATTACTGAGAGAGTGAATCAAAAATGTAACTGGGTAGCAAAAGCTTTGGTCAATGAACACAGCAGAAACATCAATGTGACTTTGTAAGGTGAATGGATAACACGGACCATGGAAGGTTTTGGAAAACATAGAGAAAACCTAAAATGATGAGGAGGTTGCAGATAGAGAAGAATTGGGTGGGGTGAGTAAATTATTTGGATTGACTTTCTGTGCCTTCTCCAAGTCTATGGAAAGATTTCAGTTCAGCATTATTATTATTACTAATTTTGGAAAGTTACTACAATGCTAATGAACTACAAACCATAGTTTTATATATCAGGTAAGGTATCCCTGAAAGACAGGAGAAGGACAGACCGCCTACGGGAATCGAACCATGTCTCTGTTGGGATACGACAGAGATGTGGTTCGATTCCCATAGGCAGTCTCAATGCTTTAGCAATGATTCATTGTTTATATTTATTACTAATATTTTTTAAGGGTGGTGGAGTGGCAGAATCAGGGTTAGAGTGCCAGACAAAATGACTTACAGTATTTAGTAATGTCTCTTTACGTTCTGAGTTCAAATCCTGCCAAGGACAATTTTGCCTTTCATCCTTCTTATGTCAATGAAATAAAGTACCAGACAAGTACTAGGGTTGATTTAATCAACTAACCTCTTCTCCCCACCAAATTTGTGGCCTTGTATCTATGTTAGAAATTATATTTTTAAAGGGTGAATTGGTGGAAGTGTTCGAGCATTGGACAAAATACCCTGCAATATTTGGTTTCAGGCCTTTGCATTCTAAGTCCAAGTCCTGTTGAGGTCAACTTTGCCACTCATCCTACTAGTGTTGATGAAATAAAGTACCTGTCATGTACTAGAGTTGATTTAATTAACTATATACCCTCCCCCAAAATATGTGGCTGTGTGCCAATGTTTGAAATCCTTGTTATTATTTTTATTTATTTATTTTTTATCGAAGGTAGTGGAGTTGAGTGGCAGGAACAGTGGAGCACCAGAGTAAATGTCCTGCAGCAATTACAGTATCAATTTTCATCCAGCCTCAACTAACTCTGTCCTTCTTCCTTCTTTATTTGATTAAATAAGTACAAGGAGTAGACTGAACTGGGGTCAAGTTTATCCAGTATACTCTTTCTATAAAACTTTGTGGACATGTGACACAGTGATAGATCATCATCATTATTATTATTTCCTCTCTGTGAATTTGCAGAATCAGTAGAGCATCAGACAAAATGTGTTGCAGTATTTAGCTACATCCCTTTCCATGTTGAGTTCAAATTCAACTGAGATCGACTTTGTCTTTCATCGTTTCAGGGTCAATAAAATAAGTACCAGTCAAGTACTGTCCTCTCCAAAATATTCATGGCCTTGTACCTATCTTAGAAATCTTGATTATTTCCTTTCAGAGAACTCCACTCTTGACAGGACCAGTACTTATCCTCACTTTCCATGACACTAAGTCAAAGGAATACCAGTTTACACAGGGGAACTCACTCTGTCTCTTCTACTGCAGCTTTCTCTGCTCTTCAGAGCTGGCTAGTCTCGTGCCACCTTTACTCAGGCCCACCTAACTCACTAGTCTCTCTTCTTCTCGTCATCCAGACTGTGGTCACCTCAGCCCCACCCCCAAGCCCCACACTAACCACTTTTTTCTCCCAGTCCTTTCTCCCCAGAACATCTACCCTCTGGAATTCACTCCCTGCCCATGTTTTTCCTGCAGCCATCAACTTGCCCTTGTTCAAGAACATCAACCACGTTAATCTTAGTGGTCTCAGAGAGCCTGCTCAAAAGCCATGGGCATAGCCCCTTCATCTAAAAGCAACAAATAAAGATGGACTAGGTTGCCGAGAGCTAAGTATCTCAGCTATATAGACACATACAGATGGCGAATTGGCGGAGTCATTAGAGAGTCGGATAGAATATGTAGCAGAATTTGTTCTGGCTCACTACACCCTGAGTTCAAATCCTTTTAATGTAGATAAATAAAGTACCAGTCTAGGGTGGTGGACTGGTAGAATCATTAGAGCTTCAGACGGGATGCCTTACAGTATTTGTTCTGACTCTTTGAGTTCCGAGTTCGAATCCCACTTTGGACTACTTGAGTGATAGATGTAATCTGTCGCATGGTTTAACACCACCACCTGGCTCTTGGGTGCCTTTAGCAGGGTTCACTCTGTTGCAAGCATTTGGGCCAGGTCACCAGTCTGAGAATACTTTCCTCACTCCCTCCCACCAGTCTCGGAAGCCCTGAAAAAGGGTGGTGGGCACTGCTTTCCCTCTTGACTAACCAATAAAAAAAAAACATCATAATGCTGGTAACAGGATTTGAACCACTGAACTCTCAGCACCCCATGTGTATGCATGGGTGAGTGGTGTGTATAATTACATACTTTAATTATTTGTCTACAAATTTCATTGTTGTTTATGAGCCAATTGATAATTAAACTCCTTTAACAATAAACATCAATCATCATAGACTTAATTACCATATAATTGATACTTGATAGCATCAAGAAAACTTCACTGCAAGTACATAATTCCATTCCTACTATTTAATTTTTGAGAACAAGAAGAATATTAGTATTTTAATTACAAACACCACTGAAAAAAATGGTATAAAAACAGAATAACAAACATTAACTTCCTGTAAAAGTCTGATAATGTAAACAAAATAAAGCTGGTAATGAACACATAGATTATTGTCATTAACTCAGGAAGAGTGTATGATGACTAGTCATCATCACCATCATCATCGTCATCATCGTTCTAATTTACTCTTTTACTTGTTTCAGTCATTGGACTGCGGCCATGCTGGGGCACCGCCTTGAAGTCGATCAGATCGAC
>JAOPJM010360876.1:0-11594 GCA_027124095.1 Muusoctopus leioderma | reverse complement strand
TATTATTATTATTATTATTATTATTATTATTATTATTATTATTATTATTATTATTATTATTATTATTATTATGGCCGCCGGCATACTGTGAAGCCACGGAAATTTCACAGGAAAATCTCATTGTTTTACCTAAAAGAAGTTAAATACCGGATTTATTTTTGTACCATCGGATGCGGGAGAGGAGAGGCCTGCACGAGGTGAACACAGTTTAAACCCTGAGATCCCCTTTTAGGGGTATTTCAGGTGGTGTTTTAATTTTCATATTTTTATTGGGGCGATTTTATGCCCAAAATCTTAAATGGCTGAAAGCCAATTAATAATAATGTTCGATGAAGAACAGAACAATAGCGAGAAAGGAGACGAGTGTATGATAGAGAAGGTGAGAAAGTCAACGGAGAGAACGGGGGAAGAAGATGCCGGCGTTCTGAACTTCAACAATAGCGTTCTTGTTAAAGAAAATTTTGTTGAAGACGAAATTTGTTACAAAAGTCAATACAACAACAACAACAACAACAACAACAACAACAACAACAGCAACAACAACAACAACAACAACAACAGTAACAGCAGCAGCAGCAGTAACAGCAGCAACAACAACAAAGGCAATACCCACAAACACAATAACAATAACCACAACAAAAACACCGTTAACAAACTCAGCAGCAGGAGCAACAACACCATTAAAAACGACGACAACAACAACAAGAGCAACAACAGCAGCAAGAACAACAACGGCAACAATGAGAACAACATCAACAACAGCAACAACAACAACAGCAGCAACAACAACAACAGTAGTGGTACCTCAGGCAAGCTTTCCTTTGTAGGGGTGGACTTACACCAACAACTGCACAGCATCCCGATAGAAGACAAGCGGGCTAGGCTGGAAGAAGCCGCCCGTTTTAGGAAAATTGAGGGGAGAAGGGCGACCCTAGTGTCCCCGACTGAGATCCTAGAACAAACAGCGTGGAAGACAATCGGCTACCGCTGCGTGTCAGTGAAGAGCCGTCGCTTGGAAATGGCTACGCACGCTCAAATAAAAAGAGCCCTCCGAAGCATGTAGAACGACATCCAGCACATGTCCAAAGCAAAGCAGTTCATGGGGGGGGTCGACGTCTTATTTAAGACTGAGGCCCTCGCACTGCAACACTCCGTGGTCCCCTGGTGGGGTGAAGAGTTCACCCTCTACCCCATGTATTTGGGAAGAAGGACGGCAAAAGTCAAAATACAGGGTATCCCCCGGGGCTGGATCTCTGGTGGATTCTATCCTGTGTGGTGTTGGAGGGGAGCGACACGATGCTGGATGTCAAAAGGTCGGAGCGGGAGATTTGGTCTGGGACCACACTGGAGAATCTTGAAAAAATCCCAGACCTCATCACCCTGTCGAATGGGGTGGAGCTACATATAGTGGTGGAGGGCCGAAAATTCCGATATCACTTATGTGGAGCCATTGACCACTTGAGAGCCCTCTGCCGACGCAACCAGAGCAGGACAAAGGAAACAAAGAGGGCCCCATTGCTGCCGGCACCGTCGCCGCAACAGTAACAACAACAGCGTTCAACAACAGCCAAAGCAGCAGAAAAAAGAAAAGAGCAACAACAACAACAACAACACCAACAACAACAACAACAACACTAACAACAGCAGCGAAAACAACAGCAACAGAGGCGGCACCGGCAGCTGCAGCAGCGGCCGTGACAAAGGCAGCGCCAGCAGCGCCAGCAGCGCCAACAACAACTACGACACCAGGGTCACCAGCAGCAGTTGCGGTAGCAGCAGTGGCAAGAGCAGCTGCCACAACAGCAGAAGCAACACCAACGAGTAAAAAAAACTCACCACCCAGGGGAAACCCCAACGAATCACTTCCTCTCTCTCTCTCTCCCCACCTCCTACATGCACAAACATAGACACGCACCCACACGAGAACATACCCGTACCCCCGTCCGAGTCGGAACTATCAGACTCGGCAACCTCATCTTGCGGTGTAGAGAGAGAACCCCCCAAAAAAACAAAAATCTTTAAAAAAACAAGAAGAAAAAGAAAGAACACATGCACATGACGTTACATCCAATTCCCCATCAATAACAGAAACAACGAAATCCACAACAACAACAAATACACCATCACCACCACCACCTCCGCCAACAGCAACAAAAATAAAACACACAAACGCAACAGCAACACACACACAAGAGAATCAGCAGCAGTCAAACACACAAACCCAACAACAACAACACCAACTAAACACACAACTCCACTCACAACAATAACAACAAATCGCATCCGCACCCAACTCTGTGCTGGTAAGAAAAAAAATAAAGAACTGTTGTCTTGCATAGCTCAAAGGGGAGACATTGAGACGGAGGGGGAGGCTTTCCTTTCATATACCGTGAAAGTCCCTAAAGACCTTAAAATTGTCAGGCTTCCCTTGGAAACCTACAGGGGAATGAGAGAGAGGTTTTCACATGACGTTCGAAACCCCAACGTCACGGCGACAAACCGACTCTTAAAGGACTTCCCCAAGGAACCCCAGATGGACATGGAGGTGGATATACCTCGATCGCCAACACGAAAACCATTAGGGTAGGTGACCCTTTTCTTTTCCTTCTTCCCTACCAGCATGGCAGCTCTGGGGTTTGGTTGTATATATGCACGTGGCCTAGGGTCGCCCTGGAAGCAAGGTCGCCTGCTCAACGACCTCAAGTCACTAGATATAGATGTGGTAGCAGTCAGTGAGACCAGGATTTCCGATACACGCACACTGGCGTACATCTTCGATGGCTACGAGGTGTATGCATCCCTTAGGCGGCCAAGATTGGGTGGTGGTGGAGCGGCTGTGTTTTTTCGGAAAGGTATGGACGATCTTCCTGGACCCGGACGGTAAGTTGGTGCTTCTGGACGTGAACGGTAGCGAAGGTGGTGCCTTCAGACCGACAGGGGCAGGGCGGCCAGATTTCTTCAGGGGGATGGAGGTTTTCCTGGGAACTAGCACTAAAGAGTGGGAGTGGGCGATTGGAACGCCATCTTGGATGCACGTTTTGACTGTGTGGGGCTAGCTGATAGGAGAGGGGGTGCAAAAGCTTTACAAACATGCTCAGTCGGTTCCAACTGTCTGACAGGTACCTACTGGATTTCCCGAATGCGCCAATGTGGACATAGGCAAACAGCAACGGGTCATCCAGATTGTATTTAGATAGAGTATTCTGTAGGCTAACAGAAAGGGATAGTATAGGTTGTCCACAATTCAAAGTGGTCGGCTACACAGACCACACATTTATGATCTGTACGGTCGACCGGGATAGGCTTCATAGACAGGGACCTGGTCGCTGGAAGCTAAACGCGTCTTTCCCGGCGCGCCAAGCTTACAGACACCGGATTAGAAATTTAGTTTGGAGGTCGTTGACAGGGGCAATCGTCAACAACCGGTGGTGGGCTTCCTAAAGTGGGGGATTAGAACAGAATCTATTGGTTTTAGCAAAGAAGTAGCAATAGAGAAAAATAGAATAGAGGGTGAACTAGTGAGTAAATTAGATGAATCGTTTAGGAAAGGCATCGCAACCAAAGTGCTAGGGGCGAGAATGGTGCTCGACCATTTCTTCAATGCGAAACACGAATGTTGCGTTGTCAGAGCTAAGGCACGTGCTCTAAGACACGAAGGAACAAAAGCCGTTCGATGGGCCCGGGTGACGGAGGCACAACGTGACAACAAAGTCACAATTCGGTCTCTGACGGACCGGGATGGGCGCGTGCTACTGTGTTCCAAGCAGATGTGTGCGGCTTTTCAGCAGCACTTTGCTCAACTGTTCGGGGTGAGTAGCCGGTCGGACACAGGGGTGGACTTTAATGCCTACCTTGACGGCCTGCCGCGACTCTCGTTGAAGGATGCGGAGTGCTGCGAAAAGCCGATAACAGCTGAGGAGATACGGTTATCGACAATTGGTTGTTCGAAGGGCAAATCGCCTGGTTTGGATGGTCTGCCCTACGAGCTTTACGTTTGCATGCCAGACTTGTTCGGCGACCTTCTGGTGGACGTTTACTGCAACTGGCAGCAGAATGGGAGAATTCCCAGTTCTGTGAGCCGAGGAGTAGTGGAACTTCTAAGGAAGGACCCGAACATCATTGATAATTTCCGGCCCATAACGCTGTTGAATACATAGTTTAAGATTTTGGCCAAGGTGTTAGCGAAGAGGTTGGCGCTTGTAGTCGGTAGTCTGGTGGGGAAAGCGCAGACGTGCGCGATCCCGAGCAGATCTATACATGACAACCTCTACCTCATGCGATACATCATAGAGCGGGTGGGTAACCAAACAGGCTTCAGTGGGGCTCTGATCAATTTCGATCAATTGAGAGCTTTCGATGGGGTCGACCATCGATATTTGGCGGCTGTCCTCACAGCGGCTGGTTTCGTCACATTTTCAGAGGCTGGATTACTGCAATGTACAGCGCCATCTGCTCGGTGGTCAGAGTAAACGGCCACCTTTCGGAACCGTTTCGTATCACGCGCTCGGTCCGTTAGGGATGTCCTCTCTCATCTCTTCTGTATGTACTGGCTCTCGAGGCATTACTGCGGAAACTGGAGGGGCTGACGGGCAACTCGTTCGAACTGGGACGTGGAGGATCTGTGTCGGCATATGCGGACGACGTCACCGTAATGGTGTCGGACACCACGGAAATCGAGGTGGTCGGCACCTTTCTAAAGGAATACGAGACGATGACAGAAGCGAAAATTAACCCCGACAAGTCGGCGGGCTTGCAGCTCGGCACCTGGAAAGGCAAGTCCATGCCTTCGGACAGCGTCGTGGGACGCAGGTCGAAGGGACCGGTTAAATTCCTCGGGGTCTGGTTTTGGTCCGGACCTCCAGGTCGATAGGACCTGGGACGAGGTGACGAGCAGAGTGGCCAGTCTCACTCAGAAATGGGCTGAGAGGAAGCTATCCCTGAATGGTCGGGCAGAGGTGGCGAACGCGTACGTCACCTCCGTTATATATTACCACCTTATCGTCATGCCTTGCCCTAGTTCTCGTCTCACCAGATTAGAGCACCTGCTCTTCCGCTTCTTGTGGAAGGGACGCGTTCCACTGATCAGACGGTCCATCTTCTGCCAACACCCTTTGCAGGGAGGGCTCAGTATGCTGTGGCTGCTAATGCGCAGACATGGGCTGAGGCTGCGGCATCTACACAGATTCCTGAGCGGTGAGCAGGTGTGGTCGCCTTTTGTCAGGCACGTTTTTCCACAGCTCGTCTCTTTGATGGAGCTGCAGTCTTGGGTCAAGCGAAGACCAAGAATGGACACCTGGCGTCGTTAGGCGCTCACAGCCCTCTACCAGTCGGGCAATGCGGTCAGTGGAAGTTCCACCTTGGCGTTCTATAGAGGTTTAATGGTGGGCAAGAGCGACGACGTTCTCGAGGAAACTCTGGGCGTCGAGGGAGATCAATTGACTGGTCTTTCCCGGTGGACTTTCGGTCCAGGGCCTATGGATAGTTTCCAGAAATCCCTGACCTGGCAGTGCTATGGGGGGGGGCATTGCCGGTTTGAGATAAACTCTACAGGAACGGAAGTGCTGTCAGAGTGGCCTGTCCCGTTCTGCACTCGTCTAATGTCTGTGCATTGCTGACTTGTGGAGTTTTGTCAAACAGCTGTTGTCGCATTTAGGACGGATCCGGCTATCGGCCTACTCCATAGTGAAGATCTCCCCACCACCTTCTTTTGGCCGGGAAGGGCAGGCAGTTTTCCTCTGTCTGATGGCTATGGCGAAAGAGGTTGTGTGGTGGATGGGGCTGAAAGGACTGAAGACAGACACTTTCCTCTTCGGCCAAGCCCTCATCGACTTCTTCAAGTTTCACTTGGAAAGGAATGTGAGGGTGAAGAGGGAGGGGCTTCCCCCTAGTAAATTTGTTGAAAGGTGGGTGAGAGTAGCGTGCATGGCCCGAGTGAACGGCCCTACTCTGATGGTTATTGGCCTGAAGTTGTCTGTTATGTCCAAGTGTGGTACAGACCACCTCATTTCCGTATTGTTTAACACCGTCACGGTGATGTCGTCCACGTATATCAATACGGCTCTTCCCCGTCCCAGTTCAAGCGTGATGTCCCTCAACAACTCTAGATTCCACAGAAATAACTCAAGAGCCAAATCGTACAGAAGTGATGAGAGAGGACACCCTTCATGGAACAAGCGTGTGATTCAAAACATTTCTGCTGTACATTGAAGCTATAGTTTCTGAAAACGGGACCAAAACCGACTGCACTGCGGACAGCTGCCAAGTATTCATGGTCGAGTCTATCAAAAGCTTTGGATTATTCTAACTGGATTAGATCCCCACCGAAGTCAGGCTTATTATCCACCCTCTGTACATTGTATCGCATGAGGTGGAGGTTGTCGTGTATAGATCTACCAGGAATTGCACAGGTCTGCGCGTTGTCGACCACACTACTGATGACAAACGCCAGCTTCTTCACATGCACCTGGGCCAAAATCTTATACTCTATGTTCAGAAGAGTTATGGGCCGGAAATTGTTTATGATTCCCACCAGCTTCTTCAAGTCGTTCCTCAGCAGTGTCACCACTGCCCCCAGCTTCTTCACATGCACCTGGGCCAAAATCTTATACTCTATGTTCAGAAGAGTTAAGGGCCGGAAATTGTTTATGATGCCCACCAGCTTCTTCAAGTCGTTCCTCAGCAGTGTCACCACTGCCCGGCTAACATGGCTGTGAATGTTCTCACTCTTCTGTCACTTGCGATAGACGTCTACTAAGTGAGGGATGAACAAGTCTGTCCTGTATACATAAAGCTCGCATGGCTAACCATCCAAATCAGGAAACTTGCCCTTCACACAATAATTCCCCGCCAACCGTATCACAGCTGCTGTTATCCGTTTATTGCAACACTACGCATCTTTTGTTCAGAGCTGAGGCAGACTGTCGATGTAGGCACTAAAGTCCACCATCTCCGATTCAGCACTACCGCCATATAGATAGTTGGGATATAGTTCTGTTGGAAAACCGCTCACATCTGCCTAGAATCTAATAGCCCACGCCAATCGTAATCCATCGAAGACCTAATTGTGATGTTGTTGCCACATCGCGCCTCTGACACCCAGTCCCATCTAGCAGCTTTCGCTCCCTTGTGCCTAAGAGCACGCACCTTGGTTCTGACAAGGCAATCTTCGTGTTTCGCATCGAAGAAATGGTTGAGCGCTATTTTCGCCTCTATCATGTTGATCTCAATGCTTTTTCTAATCACCTCTTCTAATCTACTTCCCCGCATAAATAATTCACTAATCCTGTCGCTGTAAGCTTTCAACGATGGTAATGATGTGTTCACCTTCCAGTAATTGAGTGTATGTCTATACGTCCTATCTAGATTGACCGTGTGGATCATAAACTTCTGGTTTGTGTAATCGACCAACCGAAATTGTGGACACACTACGCTATCCTTATCCGCTAACCTAACAAATGCTCTATCTAGATTTGATCTGGATGACCGGTGCGATTTTTCCAAGTCAGCATTGGCATATTCGGCAAATCTAGTTGCCACCTGTCAGACAGTTAAAACTACCTGGGCAGGTTTGCCAGGTGTTACTTACCTCTCTCCCATCGGCTACTCCACACAATCTCAGCTTGCGTTCAAAATGCCATTCCAGTTACCCACTCGCACTAATGAGCGAGATGTTCCCAAGAATACTTCTAGACTCCTGAAGAAGTATGGCTACTCGGCCCCGGTAGGGACATAGAATGCCACTAATCTGAAGGCCGACCCAAAGATGTATACACTTCGTAGTGGTTGAGAAGAAACGCAAATGGCTACCACATCTAAATCTAGTGACTTGAGGCCGTTAAGCAAGTGATCTTGCTTCCAAGCTGACCCCAGGCCACGCACATATACCCAACTGACTCTCAGTACTGACATGTTGAGTGGATAATAAATGGAAGAGTTCACTTACCCTACATTCGTGTCAACCAGGCAATCCGGTTTTCTGGGTTCTTCAAAGGTCCTTTGTAGCATTGCATGGACTGTTTTAACTTTTAAATTGTTGTTGCTTATATTCTAATTCGGGCTTTTGTTATTGTTGTGGCTACGAATGTGGTTGTTTTTGTTGATTATGTTGTTGCTGATGTTGTTGTTGTGGTTGTGGGGATGGGTGGCTGATTAGCGTGTTCTTTGGCGTTCTGTCGACCTTTCTATTTTCTTTAGTAGGACTACAGTAATTGTCCGTTTTTTTTCCTCTTCCCACTCACGGGTACGTTTTGCATTGATCCAGTCTTCTCTTCGTCATTTTGGGGAGAAGTTGGATAAGAAGAATGGGAAAAGACCGGTTGATGCTTTTATGTTCGTGTGTGTCATTTATGTTGGAGTTTGTATTGTTTGCTGAGAAGGGCACTCTTTTGTTTCCCCACTCGTCATCACTTCTTTCCTGTGTCTCACCATTGATTTGTTTTGTGTGCTTGTTGCTATTGTTGCTGCTGTTACTGCTGTTGTCGCTGTTGCTTTTACTGCTGTTGATATTGTCATTGTGACTGTGGTGTCGGTAGCAATGCAGGTCCATGTTGTCTGTTTTGGGTCGAAACCTGGGTCTCATCTACCATCCACCCTAACATGTAGTTAGGTACCGTTTGGAAGGTCTATCTGGTTGGGGATCTTGTCCAAGTTTTCCGGTAGTACTTGGATTAGGACTTCCACGTTAATTCCAGGCCAGTTTTGCTGACGATATCTCTTTACGTCTAGGATTGTGTCCTATCTCTCTAGAACAACACATGCTACCAGCCACCAGATGTTCAATTCTGGTGGCACATCCACCACCTTCAATTTCGCCACTCACCAGCCCATATATGTCGGATTGGGGGTGAATTCCTCACTCTTGAACGGGACAGTGGAGTGACTCTGCGTGGACTTCTGAGGGGAGTCTCACCTGTACTGTCCCATATTGTCTGCAGTGAGTGACGAAGTTTAAATCTCACCATATGCTCCTCAGTTACTCTACACCTGGCCTTGTGGGGTCTTTTCCACCTGCCACCCCTTAACCACCATGCAACGGTGTGTCACCGTTTTTTAGCCGTTTGATCCAAGAGCTCTGGTGGTACAGCTAATACGGACCCCATTTCCTCTCTCTGGACGAATCCTTTTCACTTTTCTTAGGGGTATCCGTTTCTGTTAAACCAGCTCAACTATCATTGTGGCTCTTTAAATAGAGTAAGCTTTTGCAGTGCTCTTACTATAACTGTTTTTTTTATATTGCCGCTGGTGGTGGTGCTGCTGCTGGTGCCGGTGGCCACAGTGGATGTGATAGTGGTTGAATTGAGGAAGCTGGTGTTGGATGCAATTGCGTTTATTCTGCTAGTTTCGGCTTCCATACTATCCGTGGCCAAGATTGTTATCTTGATACTACTGGTGGTAGTAGTGGTGGTGATGGTGGTGGTTGTGGCGGCGGCGGTTGTGGTAGTGAAGGTGGTGCTGTTGCTACTGTTGTTGTTGCTGTATGGGTGAAAACGGCAGTATTATAAACAATTACTTGCTCATGTTAAATATCAAAAATATAATCTTCCTAGAATGTCAAATTTGACTTCATGTTTTTATTGTAAAGTTTAGATGTTAATCATTATAAATATATTCTGGAGATACTTATTTGTTTGTAATATGCTGCGAAGCAATTATGCGACTTTTAATTTCCTTAAATTTTCCTCTGATTCAGTATACCTGGTTCATGTTCTCTGAGTTAGGCATATTCTCTTTTAAATATTCTGAAGTTGATTTATCAACTATGTCCCTGATGACTAGTGGCCTTATGACAAAGTAGAAATGGGATGCTTATTCTTTCTAAATAATATTGATTTCCAACATGCTTTCTCAATAATATTAGCAGCCTAGCTAGCTTCAAATGGTTGTTGAAATGGTTGTTGAAAACACATCGCGGTGTTAGTAGACTACAGCCCTACCGCGCTTCTCCACTAAAAGAAAACCGATATGAACAACAGCAAAAATATTGCTGGAAACAAACATACAGAGATGGGATATCATGATTCTACTACTGTAATAAGAACCCATCTGGCATCTATAGATTAAGGCAGGATATCTGTATATACATAACGTTGAGTCAAATTCGAAATCACAACATATCGCTTTATAAGATCTTGTAGTTTTATTCATGTTGTTTTGTAAGTATAGAGAAGTGGCAGAAACGGTACAGTATGGGACTAAATTCCCTGCAGTATTTAGTTTTGTCTCTTTACTTTCTGATTTCTAGTTCCATCGAGATCGAATTTGTCTTTTATCCTTCTGGTGTCAATTAAATCGATGAAATATTTCAAAATTAGAAACTAATATTTAAGTATTGATATGGAAATATAAGCAAAGACAGTCCATAAAAATCATCCCCAAGCTGAATATAGAGAAACAATTAAATTAATTTAATATTTAAACTTTGATAAGCCCTAATCATTTGTTTATGGCTTCGTCAGTAAGGGTAGCGCGTATGGCCCATTTCCATAGCCTCCGATACTGATGCGAGGAAGTTATCCTCAGACCGGAGACCTGGCCCGAATACTTGCAACAGAGTAGTCTAGTCTAAGGTACCCATGGGCCAGGTAGTGGTGCTAAACCGGACGACGGATTAAGCCTACCACCCCAAAAGCAGAAACGGTCCCTGTGACGGGATTCCGCAGAATTTCCATCTACAAAATTCCACTCTCAATGCTTTGGGTGACCCAAGGTTATGGTAGAAAACACATGCTCAAAGTGCCACGAACTTCTTAAAAACACAGTCATGTCTGCGCCTATTGATTTAAACAAAATCAGTCAGTGTTCAGTCAGTGTTCAGTCAGTGTTCAGTCAGTGTTCAGTGCCAAACTGGAAAAGGATCAGTCTTTATGACCACACAAAAAGTTCAGTTTATAACATCATGGAGATGTTAACATTGTTCAAAAGAACGGCTAACTACCAAATCGAAAATAAAATTTACCAGTGCATGGAAGGGAAAGCTATGGGTTCCCCTTATCATTTTATCACTCTCTCTCATCTTGTGTCACTATCTTCAGTTATCTCTCTATGGGTTCCTCTTATCACTCTCTCACCCTCTGTCACTATCTTCAGAGGCAAATTAGAGAGATGATATGCATTGCAAATAACCCCATTTCTGACCACGAACTACTGATTTCGGTGACGAAGGAAAGAAAAACTGAGAACAGACTTCTTCATGCAGAATTATCTGCCCAGTGGTGTAGTACTGTGGGAACGCGTGAGAACGACATTCCCTTACTTTTTGAGGGATAGGGCTACGGCGTTCTTTCGAATAAATCCAAATTTAAAATTGTCTAATGTAATGAAATTTTTAATTTCCATCCTTAAAAGAATATGGGAAAGACTCATTAACTGTTTCAATTCTTTTTACTTCAGTTGAACTGCCGAGGTAATGCTAGTGTATAAACTTCGAGGCATTGGAATTTTGAAGCATTATCGCATTACTTAATGAAAAAAGAAATAAACTAATAGCCGCTCGCTCTCTCTAGAGAGAGGGTGGGGAGAGAGGGTGGAGAGAGAGAGAGAGAGAGAGAGAGAGAGAGAGAGAGAGAGAGAGAGAGAGAGAGAGAGAGAGAGAGAGA
>JAOPJM010360570.1:0-11596 GCA_027124095.1 Muusoctopus leioderma | reverse complement strand
GAGAGCAAGAGAGAGAGAGAGAGAGAGTGAGAGAGAGAGAGAGAGAGAAGAGAGAGCGTGTCTGTGAGCCAGAGGTTCTGTGTTGAGTATTTTCCAAACTGCCAATGGTCTTCTTGTTGATGTGGTTAAGGATATATGCTTGTGTAGCAGAAGCACCAACCCAGTTATAGGGGAAGTACTCCATTATTAGTCTTACTTGAGCTTTGTAGAAGGTCAGCAGTTAATCGATGCAGAAGTAGTTTTTGATCCTGAAGAGGAAGGTTTCTGCTTGGGAATCAACTTTATTTTCTTACATATTGGAAAGATCCGCAGAGATTGTGAGGTCTAGCATTTGTAGCACTTTTTATTGTTTTAATTGCATGTTGTTCATAGCTAGAGAGAGTGAGGTACAATATTGTTTTCTTGACATGAGTATTTATTGTGTCTTTATACTGTTGAAAAGATTAGATTGTCATGCTTCCATTGTCTCGGTTGCATGTGGTTGGCGCTTGTGTGCAGAAGGTAGGTTAAGGAAGAGCGAAGAGTGTATCATATGCATAGAAATGAGCACTGATAGAAGTGATGGCAAGCAATGTATTGAAGAAAGAGAGTGTCGAAGACATAGCGGAACTTTGGGTGATACCAAAGTTGATAGATTGTGGTTAAGATAGAATCCTGTCAACGAACGCTGCAAGGGTATGGTCTGACAGGAAGCTTCCGATCCAGAGCACATAGACCGCCAGCTTAGCTAGGAAGTTCTTGTGCAAGACACGGTCGGTCACAGGTTTTGTTGATGTCAAGCGCAACGACATTGCTTTCGCCATATTTCTCGAGGAAATGGGGTCAATGCTGTGTGTTAAGGGAGAGCTGGAACCAGATACATGTGGCTGTACGGACGACGTACTGGAAGTTTCCGAGGAGAAATACTTACTCGGGATGCCAGAGGTCATTCTTAATGAATGTTTCCCTCACCTTTAATATTATGGAAGCAAGATCGATAGATTGATATGTGGCAGAGTCAGAGAGGTCACCCTTGTCGTAGAGGGAACATATTTTATTATGACTGCAAAGATAGGGATAGATTACAGTAAAGAGAGAAAAAACATTGAAATGCTTGTCGATAATAGGGGCTAGTTCTGAAGCGAACGGTTTGAGTGTAATGGAAGGAATATGGTCAGAGTTAGTGGCCTTGTTGGTTTGAAGTAACAAGAGGTCTTTTCGTACTTCCGAGTATATGTGCACATAGTAGTGAGACTGGCAAAGTGGAGAAACATGTTTACGAGAAGATTTGTTGAATATATTGCTAAGAGGAGTTGGAAAGAAAGTCGTCAGCAAATGTCGAAGCGCTCTCCGCTTGAGTACTACTTCCATAGCCATCTTGGTGGAGGAGTCTTTGGTAGAAGGATCCACTATAAGGACAGACCACAATTTTGGAGGCAGGAAAGATTGCAGGCTGTGTCATGCATGATGACATCTTTTGCTTATCGGATGGTAGTATTGCAGAAGTTGTGGAGATGGTTAAAAGCCATTCAGTTAGTGGAGGTGAGTGAGTTTTCCCCTGTGTTATAGGCCGAGTTCTTCATGTGTATTGCTGAAGCGCAGTTACATGTGAACCACTTGGATGTTTCGAAGTTTGATTGCTTGATGAATATTATTAATATTCACATTTATAATGTCGTTTTTTGCATATCATATTTATTTATACCTATATATTTCATTATATTATGCATTTTTATATATCGCTCATATATTACTCTTTTACTCTTTTATTCTTTTACTTGTTTCAGTCATTGGACTGGGGCCATGCTGGGGCACCGCCTTGAAAATCGATTAGATCGACCCCAGTTGAGCCTGGTACTTATACTGGTACTTATATATATATATATATATATATATATATATATATATACACTCACATTTATATATATACACATATATACACATTTACACGTACATACACACACATACACACTGGCACATTCTCACATACATATCTACACATTCTATCTATACCTTAGAATATTTATGAATACTGTCCACCACTCCAATACATTTACCCCACTACTATACATTTTGCGTTATTTCAGTTGGGACTTTACCATATTTATCCTAGATCTCTGATCATCCGCCAACTCAGTCAATCTATTAATCTAAAAACTCCAAACAATGATTACTTCCACCTAAAAACATTGCATGATTTCATTCTACTTACGATTGAGCATGCATTTATTAATACTAAAAAATAAGCTCACTTATATCCATTCTATATCCTTACCTGGTACTAAATCTACTAAAAGATTTACTATAATAATGATTTCATATATATATTATTTCGTCATGCCTATTGATTATATTATCCTTATTTGTAATTATCTGGTACGCTTCCGACGAGCATAAGATGGATTCACGCCCGCTACCCTTATATGGTTGAGATTTTCTAAGTATTGATCATTCAGTTTTAAACTCAGTCCTTTTATCCTTGAGTTGATGTGTGAGTTGCGATAATGATGTAAACAATCTGAGCTTCTTATACTTACAATAATTTTTGTGATTATAAAATCTTTTTTTTAAACTGCGAAAGCTAAGAGAGAGATTAGCGTA
Organism: Muusoctopus leioderma; assembly: GCA_027124095.1. Lineage (NCBI taxonomy): Eukaryota > Metazoa > Mollusca > Cephalopoda > Octopoda > Octopodidae > Muusoctopus > Muusoctopus leioderma. The sequence continues at coordinate 9,016 of JAOPJM010360570.1, read as the reverse complement.
GACTAAAGAGATACTACTATACATAGCTCTAATCACGTGTGTTATTTTAGCAAATCGGAGACGAGTATTCTGTCAGCCATGTTTGAACTGTTTAAATATAAGTCAAATGTATTTCCCCCTTTTCGTTCTTCATCCCATAGCCGCCATGAGCAAGCTGTTTTACTTCTTTCTGTCTCTCTCCCTCTTGCTCTCTCTCTCTCCCTATCTCTTAGCCTACGCTAAGCTCTCTCTTAGCTTTCACCTCCATAGAATAGTATCGGTTGTCTTTTCGGATGTCTTAAATCATGAGCTGAATGTGAAATCATTTGCCGATTGTTATTTCCACCAGTTAAAAATACGTATGCTATCTGCTTTTTCTCTTTACTGCTAGCCAGTATCTGTTTGTACACATATGACCATACACACAAGAAAATATAAATGAACACGTTGTACAACAGAAATTATTCAATTGACTTTGTAAATCCTGAACACATGTACGTACATTTGAACAGCACGTTATGCACACCTAGATGTTTATTTACATGGTATAACCAAACTTGTTATTGTTTACTGTTGTATTTTCAAATGTATTTTTAACCTGTACTGACAAACCACGTGCAATCGAACTACTATTGAATAATCGTACCAATAAGATCATGAGACGTCTATTTTCTGGGGGAAAATAGAAAAATGATATATAATCCATTATTGTTGCTATCTCTGTCGTATTTTCAATGCTGTATTTGTAACCCTGTATTCACAATCCAACTGCGATCGAACTATTAGTTAATCACTTTTGCAATAAAACCGGAAGGGGTATATTTTATGTTGGTATAGGGAAAATAAAGGAAAATTATATATCAAATATTGTTATATTTTATCTCTGTGAACTTACCTCTAATATCTTAAACATCTTTGACTATCAACTTTCGAACCAACAGCCATATTTCTGGTTAAACAGACAATTTTGTGATATAAAAGCTTTTTTTTCTGATGGGGTACCACAGTAGGTGTTTACTGGTACATAGTGTTACATGATCGAGAGGCACTTTTCTTTACGAGTTCATTACTATTTCCTACATTTTTTTTCTACAGCTTTGTTTATGATATCAGCTATGAGATTTTCCCTCTGTGTTCAGACTTATGGCTTTCACTGCGATAATTCAATTGACGCCAGTTTTTCAATCAACTGGAAGTGTAAAGCTAACTCCTTTCTGGATTATCGATCCATCTCTCTAGTTTTTACAGGTTGGAGCTTGTTTTGCTGACACATGAATCATAACATCAGAAGCTACACGATTCGCATCCGTTATCGCTTTGATTCAGCTATAAGAGTACCAGCTATAATGCAGCAATTACCAGTCATGCTGAACATCGACTATATCAACTGTAACACAGAAGTACCACAATCTCGTCATGACACATCTCAAGATGGTACAAAACAATGTGACATATCTCTACAGAAATCAAATAAAAATAGAGAGTAACATCAAAATCATTAGAATTTCGGCTTAAATTACTCGTTTCTTAGGTAAACACGATATGTTTTCGAAAGGTTTATATACTGTTAATTCTTCAGTTATAAAATTATAATTAATCACTTCTGCTTTTTAGCTGTTTCAAAGCTATTTTCCTTGTCTATCACCCAGTAAATATAATTTCCTTTTTCTCGTGTGATTTTTATTTATTTTACACCCGCACGCACACGCACGCACACACACATACACACACACATACACACACACACATACACATACACACACACACTCACTGAGAGGAGTACAGACATAAAACACGTACCCAATTAATTATGCAGTTGAACAACAGCTTAGTAGTCATTTAGGGCACGGGGTGGCACGAAAGTAAACCATATGTCTATGGTTGCAAAACACTAATATTCTTCATTTTACCTTTATGCAAACCTAATCTTATGAAAGCAAATCCAATGTTTATTTCCTACACTCATTTGTATAAAAGTACATCTTGCAGAAGCACACGCATACGTACAGATGCAGATTTCACTTGACGTTTGCGCACACAGCATAGATATTCAGTTGCATCTTGACCACCTATTATATAAATCCCCCTTCTGTCCCTTGTACATGCCTACATGGTACGTTTCTGACCGACTCTCCATTAGTATCATTAATTCTTGTTAGTATTCTTCCTTCGTTATTCAGGTTTCTTTAATTGATATTTTATGTTTATCCTAATCAATTGATGCGTTCCCAACAATAAAGGGAGCTAATGTAACAACTTCAGTGAAGTTAGATTTTACCGTTTCAACATGTTGTCACCTGTATTATTATAGCCATGCCCCTGTTTGGCTATTTATACAGAATCCAATTATCTTTCTCTCTTCTCGTTTTACTGTCGACAGCAGACATTAGTATACTGTTTTACTTTTACACATTCTCTCTCACTCTGTTAGCCAGCAGTAAGCTCTTCTCTCCATAGAACGGAATCAGCTGTCTTAAATCATTTGCTGTTTGATGTTTTTTCAATAGTTTAAAACACGTACGTTATCTGTTTTTTTATCTTTACTGCTGGTTATGATCTGCCTGTACACACATTACCTTACAAACAAGATATATTCATGAACATTTTCTACAACACAGACTATTCAAGCGACTTTGTAAAACACAAATATACGTACATATATACGCAAAACCCATTATGCCCACCAGATTCATATTAACATGGTACAACCAAACTTGGCATATGTCCCTGTTATATTTTCAATGACGTATTTTTAACTGGTATTATCAAACCACGTGCGGAGGAAATGCTATTGAATTAGTGTACCTATAAAACCAGAAGAGGTTTATTTTCCGTTAGCATATGTAAAATAAAGAAAACAAGATATATAATTCATTATTGTTGTTATCTCTGTGAATATTCCTTAGATATTTAACATACCTATCTCGTATATATGCATGTGTGTATGTGAAAATTAAAATATTTACTCATGGCTGCGTAGTTAAGAAGTTCGCTTTGCAACCACGAGGTTTCGGGTTCAGTCCCATGCGTGGCAACTTGGGCAAGTGTCTTCTCGGGCCCACTAATACCTTGTGAGGGAATTTGGTAAACGGAAACTGAAGAAGCCCGCCATGTATATATATATGTATGTGTGAGTGTGTCTATGTATGTGAGAGTGTGTCTATGTGTTTGTGTTTGTTTATTTATGTCCCCTATCCCAGCGGTTTGGCTAAGAGACCGATAGAATAAGTACCACACTTAAAACTAAGTACTGGGGTCGATCTGAGTGACTAAAAATCCTTCAAGATGGTGCCCCATCATGGCCGTAGTAAAATTACTAAAATAAGTAAAAGAATATATGTATGTATGTATGTATGTATGTATATATATATATATATATATATAAGTATACCGTTAATTACCTAGACTCACACATTAGCCTATATACATGTGCATATATGTGTGTGTGTCTTCTTTAGCCCCTAGTCAGCACTGTTTCAGCCAAACTGTGCTCAAAGGTGTTCAGTTGTGGCCATCCCGTCATATTTAGTATCTACAACTACATTGTCCAGGACGGTAGGGTATTATTTAAAGGGGATTCGGCTGTAATTTCAAGCTGATCGAGTATCGAGGTAGAGTCTCTCCATTTGCCAGTGCATGTGTATGTGTGTGTCTGAGTGTGTTTGTATGTGTCCATGTATGTTAGTGTATGTGTGTTTGTGTATATATATATATGTGTGTGTGTGTGTGTGTGTGTGTGTGTGTGTGTGTGTGTGCGCGTATGTGTGGTTCTCGGATTTTATTGCCTATTTGATAAATATAACCGTCTACGTGCTAGGTCACTTTCGCTTTTGAAATAGTTACTAGCAGCTGATACTTTTAAGAGGAAACACAATGCCCAGTTATTGAAATGCTTTGATTGGCAGCAATGATGTTCACGGCAGAATAGGTCAGTAACACCGTATTGCAATACATGTAGGCAAAAGAGGCGATTTAGAGAACACGCAACACCATCAACATTCAGTCAAACCTGATTCATGCTGGTTGAAGTAATACACAGTGCTGGTCTATCAATTAACATGGAATTCTTACTGCAGTATTCACAATATTCACAACTACAACGAGAATTAGAGACTCGTTCAGCTAGATATAGCAGGCTATTCTCCCTCATCTCAAACAGTACTATCTTAAAGAATGAAGGTCTTATCTAAAATATGTGGGCTGGCCTTATCAGGATCATATGTGATCATAGCTCTGCTTGATCAAAGTAGACCTCGGCTTAAACTGGTATTCTCAATACTATGCTAACAAAAATTTAGAAAAGCAACATCTGGCAGAGACAATGAAGGAGATCATCAGTTCGGTTGATGAATAGATACTGTAATATCAACCAAACTGTGTTGGTTTAAAATGTGAATGATTAAATTTACTAGAAATGAAGTCCTTCAGGAACGCCTTATGGATCTGGAAACAGTTACATGTATTTGATACTGCAATACAGTTCGTCCGCTGTGCCTTGTCCATTGAAATAATTGAAAAGGTTGCATTTCCTCTGATTATGGCACACAAATAAACCCTTAGCTTTAAAACTATATCAAGCAGTTTTTTCGAGTAGCAAACGCTGATAGACATTCATAGTTTGTTTCTTTAGACTATCAGTTTTATTGGAACTGTTTTTCGATATGAAGCATGCATCAAAGAAAGTCAACTGCCATTTTGAACATTTTAAGTCGATTTAAACTGATTCAACATAACACTATTAAACAAGATCAGTGAAGGAGATCTTAGGTTAGACATGTCAGAAAATGATGTGGGGCATTAAAAATTCCGGATTTAAAAAAATATTAAGTTATTTTTCTAAAGTGTTTTTTTATTCATAAAAAAGGAAAGCATATCACAAATTACAATAAGTAAATTAAAGGAAAGCGTATTTCTTACTTCCTTCATTCTGTTCTTGATATTGAGAGTGAATTTGCTGTTATTAGATACATAATATTAGATAATATTAGGTAGTGGTAGGGTGGTGGTTTGGCTGAATCGTTAGCACGTCGGACAGATTACCTTGCATTATTCGTCCGGCCCGCTACGCTCCGTGCGCAAACCCCGCCGAGGCCAATCTTGTCTTTCATCCATCTGGGGTCGATAAAAAAAACTACCAGTCAAGTACTGGGATTGATTTAATCGACTTACCCCAACCCTAACATCTCTAGCCTTGTGCCAATATTAGAAACAAATATTAGGTCATGAACAAAATATGATATTCATTGGGAGTATATGATACAGGCAAAGCAAGCAATGAAAAAATACATTTCAGAAGAGCAGTGATTGCGCCTTCTTTATGGAATATAGTATCAACAAATTGAATTATTGCAAGCATTGAGAGGTTTAACATTTGTTGAGTTAACGCTAAGTAGTGTGTTTACAGGATATGATCCGTGGAACTTTCGAGTGGCAGACTTCCAGTGGAATGTCTCATGTAATTCCGGAATGTTCATAAGGATTATCAAATATTTGATACCGAATATTCGAACAAACATTTCTTATAATAAATCACACTGATGGTTTTGTTAAGTCATTTTGGATTTTGAAATATATAAGTGTCATATGGAACAATGAAGTATCTATAAATTTCGGAAAGAAAAGTGTACATCTGAAAAGTGTACATCTTATCTTCAATAGCAGATTAAGTGCAGTTATTAAGAGAAATTGCTATATGTATTGTGCAGATAGATATGAATATCAAAGCGTTTTACATATGCTTATCCATACATATGCACATAAATACATACATGTAATTAGGAAAGTGAAATGGTCTGATGCAGAATCAGACCTCTGCGCGGACTTGGTTCATCTCTTACGATATGCATATATTGCTTTCATGTGTGTGTATATATATATGTGTGTGTGTGGGTGTGTGTGTGTGTGTGTGTGTGTGTGTGTGTGTGTGTGTGTGTGTGTGTTTGTATGAAAAGGATAACAGGGTCTCCGCAATTTCAACAATACTATCTGTTCAGGCTGTAATAGATTAATTTAAATTAGCTATATAAATAGACGAGAGACAGTAGACGGTGAAACAAATTATCAATGATAGGGGAAGTAGAATATTGCAGAATAGGAGAAAAAAACTAACAAATACAAAATAAATAGAAATGATCGGGCTATGGTAAACGGAAGAAGAAAGAAACAGCCTAAATATGGTATCAGCGTTAGATCAATGATCGTATGTGTACTTGTATATAGAAGATGTTCAATTTAGGGTGATAAAGGGCTTAACTTTATGGTTGGAGAAGACACGAAATAAAAGGTCCCTAGCATTTTATAATCGAAACAAAGTATAAGAATAGTGGACATAATAATTGTTTCTACCATAGGCACAAGGCCAACATCCCCAGTACTTGACTGGTACTTTATTTTATCGACCCCAGAAGGATGAAAGGCTAAGTTGACCTCGGCGGGATTTGAACTCCGAGTGCAGTGAGCCAGAACGAATACTTTCAAAGCATTCTGTCTGACACGCTAACGACTCTGCCAATTTGCCGCCTTAATAATAATAATAATAATAATAATAATAATGATTTCTTTTATTGGCCACAATAATAATAGAAACCAAGCCAAATGAAATATGTGTGAGGCGTGGTCCCCCGACCCGCCTAGGAGAGTGGTGGCTCCATACACAACCGACCCATGCCAGCATGGAAAACGGACATAAAATGATGATGATGATGAATGGTTTCTTACATTGGCCCCAGTACTTGACTGGTACTTTATTTTACTGACCCCGGAAGGATGAAAGGCGCAGTTGACCTCAGCTGGATTTGAACTCAGAGTGCAGTGAGTGCAGTGAGCCAGAACAAATACTGCAAGGTATATAATAATGATGATGATGATGATGATGATAATAACAACAACAACAACCTTAAGGATTTCTGGAAGAAGGAGAGAAAAAAAAAGAAAAAAAGGAAGAAAAGGAAGTAAAGAATCAACAGTTTTACTGCAGTAAGAATGGTAAAAGTTATAATGGAATTGTGCAGCGGAATCACTGCAGTTGCAGCTGTTTCCAAAGAAAGGAAGAAAAAAAAGGCACATTATCTTATTTAGCAACAGTGAGAGCGAGGCTATGCTATACTGACGGTACACCTGCCCCTGTCCCATCCATCACCTGTTTCAAGCCTTGAACATTCACCTGTATATAATGGGAATGTTAGTTAGCTAGAGGCAACTCCCCCACCACCACCACCACCACCCCTGTGTTACGACAGAGAATCGATAATAATCCAAGAAGTATGTTATTTACTCCCACCCTCTCCTCTTAACACTAATTGACATCAAATATGTTTGCAAGATAATTCTTCCAGTTCTAATTAACAAACAGAAAAAAAAACAAAAAAAAAAACAAATAAAAACACAGAAAGTAAGAAACTCAGCAACTAAAAAAAAAACAAATACATGGTGGCAGATAAGTAACTCCCTGATAATAATGCATGCATGCTTGCACACACATAGTGATATATAGTTTATGATTTATCTCGAGTATCACTCATACATACATGTTTCGTGCATGTTAAATATTTTTAATTTGTTTAATTAAATTTATTCATAATTTTTATGAGCATATGTAATCCGGGAGTTACTTATCTGCCTCCCATGGCTGTGATTTTAATTAATTAAAAATGTTTGACTCACTACAAGAAATATTTTAGCATCGATCTCATCATGTAAATATTGGGATATGTAGTAGATGGCATAAAGGGGGTACTTGCGTGTGTGTATGTGTGTATATACACATATATATATAACATATATACATATCTACATATATACACACACACATATATATACACACACACACATACATACATATATTACACTCAGTAAAATTCAGTTTCATTTTAATCCAAGTTTTTATACATTTAGCTTTGATTAAAAACAAACAAAAAAATAATTATAGTAAGAATTTGATACCAAATATCAATTTTATTTTAGATAAATAATTATTTTCGAATGGATAAAAAATGTGGTTGAGAACTCCCAAAATAGGACTGCTAATGTGATTTAGAAAGTGATTTTGTACTCATAATATATGACTATGTGGACATGCGTGTGTGCGTGTATATTGTGTGTACATATGCACATGCATGGATGCACATATGTGCATATAATATGTATAAGGACATCAACATATATCAGTAAGTAATTTACAGCAATGTAGAAAATATATAATAGAAACTATAGTTTGATGAAAGCACACACCATCAATGAAATGATGAAATTTACCTGTTGTGGCATGAAGCGACTGCTAAAATATATCCAAACGTATTTTTTAAGTACTCCAGAGCAAGAAGAAGCTCTCTCTATCTCTCTCTCAACAGCAACAGCAGTAGAGTTTACAAGTAGTTCTGGTAGTGAGGGGGCGGTGGAGGGAAAGAATGAGGGGGGGGGTACCTGTTATGATAGTAGGAGTAGTAATAGTAGTGGGAGGAGGTAGGTAGGTACGTGGTTGTGGTGGTGTTGGTGGTGAGGGCGGTGATGGTGGTATCTGACCTACAAATGAAACAATCTAACCAACTTTTCGAATAAGTGTTGCCAACCATAACATGATGAACAAACGACGGAGAGAGAGAGATGGCGATAACAACAACAACTACAAGAGCAACAACAACCACGACAACGACAACATTATGTTAAACTGAGGAAAGCAAGGAAACAAGCACTGACTGATATATATATATATATATATAATTCATAATAAAAGACTCAAACAGATCTAGATGTGTTTCGTTCTTGTTGAATAATAACAAAAATATATTATCTCTACTTTATGTATTGAGTACTTCATTCAAATTGTGGTGATCCTTAATTACAATATATATATATATATACATATATACATATACATATATATACATACATATATATATACATACATATATATATATATACATATATATATATATATACATATATATATATATACATATATATATATATACATATACATATATATACATATACATATACATATATATATATATATATACACACACACACATATATATAT